>CAJQZJ010016855.1:3011128-3031047 GCA_907164525.1 Lophiomys imhausi | reverse complement strand
ACACACACACACACACACACACACACACACACACACACACACACTGAAATCACCAAATTAAAGAAAATTATACACATTTTAATCTCATTTTGGGGGGGTGTGAGGGAGAATCACCTAAAGCAAGGCACATAAAGTTCCCCTTTCATCTACTTTCTGTAGCGGTGCTTTTGTCCGCTACAACAGGTGTCCCCACACTTTGTGGGGACTGGTTGAGGTGATAGCAATGAGTGAACAAGCAAGTCTAGTAGAGTTGATAAAAGCCTAGGAAAAGATTATCCAAAGTCAGGCCAGCCACTGGGTGTGTATCATGCCCTTAATTCCAGTCATGGGGAGGCTGATGCAGGAGGAGTGTCACAAATGTGAGGCAAGCCTGGGCTACTAAGTAAGGCCCTATCTCAGGAAAATAAGTAAATAAGAAACAAACAAACAAAAAGGCAAGTCAACCAGCAGAAGGTGCATAAAGATACAGGAGGCACGGCTGACACTGTTAACACAACCCATAGCCTCAGATGAGCTAACTTTTAAATCCATTCCCTCATTGAGATGCATTCTTGGGTGAGCCTTGCTTGGAAGCTTTTCTTCCCAAGTATGTGGCTATGTGGGTGGCAGATACCGGGACAGAAAAAAAAAAGTGGATATTGAAAACACTCCTAGTAGGATGCTCCTCAGCCCTTAAGCATCAGGTTCTAGTCATGCAGAAATCCCATCACCTTGAATTCAGGATTTGACAACCACTCACCAAGGAAACCTCTGCTAATTTTTGAGCTTCTGGAGGGCAAGAACTGGGTTCTTTATCTCATCTTAGCAAACACAATATATGGAGCAGAGAGGAGGAGCACTCAGTTGCTTGTTATTGGATAATGAGTTAGCAAAACTGACCCTGCCTTGCCTGCCTGGCCATTCTGTCAAGGTACAACAAACAGAGTATATTGTATCTTAAAACAACACAGTATAGGGGCTAGAGAGAGAGATGGCTCAGAAGTTAAGACCACTGGTTGCCTGCCTGTGGTGGTGCAGGACTTTAATGCTAGCACTCAGGGGAGGCATGCAGATCTCTGAGTTTGAGGCCAGCATGGTGTACATAGTGAATTCCAAGAAATCCAGGAATACACAGAACAGCAAGAAATCCTGTCTTGAACCACTCCTCCCAAAACAAACAAACAAACAAGCAAAACCAACAAAAATAAATAAATAAAAGAAGAGCACTAGTGACTTTTCCAGCGGACCCAGGTTTAGATTTTGATTCCTGGCATACACATGGCGGCTCACAATCATCTGCAACTCCAGGTCCAAGATATCCAACACACTCTTCTGATCCCTGTGGTCACCAATAAGCATGTGGTGAATAGAAATGCATGCAGCCAAAACATCCTTATACATAAAATAAAGATAATAATCTTTAAAGCACAGTATACTACCCTATAGTTTTTGTAGTAAGCAATCCTGAAGCCAAGATCTTAGCAAGGTTCTGTTCCTTCTGGAAACTCCAGAGGCAACCCTGTTCTTTTCTTTTGTACCTGCATTCCTTGGCTCATGACCCTTTATTATCTCCCAGTCTGGTGTTATTACTACAATGATATACCAGAGGCAGGCTAACTTTATAAAGAAATTAGGTTATTATCTTGTACTTGTGAAAATCCATAGGACCAAATCTGGCATTGGCTCGGCTCTGGTAAGCACCTTATGACTGGTAGGGGCACCTGAAAAAGACAGAGATCACATGACTAAACAGGAAGCTAGAGATTGTGGTCTTTCTTGTGATTCTAATGGTCTCAGTGACATAAAGAACTTCTCCACTAGTCTTTACCACATAAAGATTCTATCACCTCTCAAGAAGTGAACCTTGGGGGACAATCCACTCAAACCACAACAGACACAGATGGACAGGTACATCTCCATCCCACCAGTAACCCTTCATGTTGAGAGAGTGTCTTGCTTGAAGTTATTTTTATTAACTGACTTGAACATAAACTCATTTATTTTATTAACTGACTTGAATTACCATATCTGAGTCTCTGGAATGCCCCTATCTTGTTGTATTTTTACGAATTTACAAGAATTCTCTGTTGTGGTCCTCACTGCTCTGTGGGGGCATCATGTCTCAGTTTTCCAAAGAACATCAGTGCTTTAGACAGCATGTTAATAGCATGTGGCTGATAAGTTTGAGAAGAATGGCTGTGAGTTAGGTAAAATGGAGAGAAAGTGGACAATAGGCCAAGAGAACCAAGGCAAGATGGTGTTACATGTGACACTATATTAAAGACCTGTAGCTGTGACAAAAAGAGCACTCTTCATTTTCTATCTCTATGGGTGTGAAGTGAGCATACACTAAGCGTATTTTGCTTGAGTGAACGGTGTACATGAGTGTTAATGCCCTTACCATGATCTTTTCAGTCACCAGCTCCCAAATTGGCCCCTCCATTCCAAAGATGAATGGGATGGTGAGAGCAGACTCATTTCATTTCACATTTGTTTAAGGGTGGGACTCTGTGCCCACTTTCCCTCCTCCATGCTGGGACTTTTGTCCAGCTTGAGCTTGTGCAGATCTTGTGTGAGCTGTCACCATCTCTGTGAGTTCACACCACATCTGCCCTGATGTGACTGAAAAGAGTGTTCTCACAGAGTCATCCACCACATCTGGTTCTTATTTTTTTTTTTTAAAGATTTATTTATTATGTATACAGTGTTCTGTCTGCAGGTATATCTGCAGGCCAGAAGAGGGCACCAGATTTCATTATGGATGGTTGTGAGCCACCATGTGGTTGCTGGGAATTGAACTCATGACCTCTGGAAGAGCAGCCAGTGCTCTTAACCGCTGAGCCATCTCTCCAGCCCCACATCTGGTTCTTATCATTTCTCCGTCCCTTCTTCTACATAGATCCCGAAGTCTTGGGGAGGTGGGGTTAGATTCATACTAATTATAATAATTTTAATAATAAAACCTTTATACATGTTGTAGTGGAAACATTTATCAAAATTGGAGGTAGGTTTCAGCTAGACACTCTTGGGTGTTAATTCCAAAGCATGAAGTATCATTGGGTTACAAATGCAACACCTTCATGAGTACAAGCTTACAAAGCTAAAGACTGAAAGGAAGTGTAAGAGTCATTCGGTCCAACTACTTCCATTTGTTCAGATAACAAAACAGGCTTAGAAGGAAAGGCCTTTATGAGATCATCTTATCAGTGACGGCACAGCCCAGCTGGAATAAAATCTACTATTTGTTTGTTTATTTATGTATGTATTCACTTACTTACTTACTTGATTACTTATTTTTAGTGCATTCATTCTCTCCAGGAACATTATTTCTGGATTCCCATAGCCTTAACCCTCCCAAGGGGCATTTACCTCCTGTGGATTTACAACTGATTGGGATGCATGCTTAAAATGAAATGTTGGCCAACAGAACCTCTCGGTAAGCAGGGAGATGATGCAAGCTCAAGGACTGGGTCCAGAAATACATAACATTTTCACAGAGTGTTTACTGAAACTGGATTTCAAATAATTTCCACAGAAATTATTTTACCCACAGGAATGCTATTTATTCCCACAGGGATTTGACCAAACAAAAAGGAGAACAAAATGGAGGAAGAACTGTGATTTAGATTTATATAGAAAACATTAACTGGAACCTAAGTAATATCCCTCAAGTAATCAGAATACTTTATACACACTGATTTAGCCGAAAGAGCAAACCACAAGAAAGTAAATATATATCATACAATTTAAAAATGCTTCCAGGGTTTAGCTTACACACACACACACACACACACACACACACACACACACACACACACTTAAAATCCTTTCTCCTTTAACTCCCTAAACTGTTTAACTTAAAAATATCCCACCACAGGACTGCCTCCTATCCCCTCACATGTGTACATTTGCTCATTTAATTAACCTGACAATATTCACTGATCCCCTGATTTGGATGTACCAAATACTTTGCAAAATACCACTGATATAGTAAAGGTCTTATTTCCAGAAGTTTTGATGTCTCATTAAAAATTAACCTAAGATTAAAGGTTTACCCCAGATTTGTTTCTAATTCTGTCAACAGACCGTAGCTATGTCCTGAGGGTTTCCATTAGCTCCTCCAAGTCCACCGTCCACCATCTCCATCCTGGTCTCCATTTCAGGGCTTGACAGAGAAACTAGCCTTTGTAGACCATATAAATCTTTTTCTTTTTCTGAGAGGAGATAGAAACAGTTGTTCTTAGAATAGACATGCTCAATCTTAAACCAAACTGGTACTGGATAGTGACTCTATTTCTCTCCTAAACATCTATTGGCTAGCCTCCTCCGAGAACTTTCTCTCTGGCTAGCAGATGTCATATAAACCATTGTGACTAACAATAAGAAACTTTTAAGTATATTTCAAACAGAGAAAACAAACAAACAAAACAGCTAAGAACTAAGGGATATAGATATTGTCTTTGAGGCCATGCCATCTGGAAAATATACAGCTTTCAAAGATGGCTAACAAAATAAAATAAAATACTTTTTTAAACGTTTAATTTTGATAATTTTAAAGTTCCATTTCCTCCCTCCATGGAGAATGCGTACCTGAGACGAACGATGAGTGGGAGTGGGAAACGCTGAGACAGTCTCTTGCAACTCTCTCTGAGATCCACACTTGAGGATCTGCATTGTCTACCTTCTTTCAAGTTGTTCTCTTGAGGTAAAACTGCATCTTCACAAAGGGTCTGGAGATAACACTAAGACTAACAACTGCCCTTGAGCCTGCATTGCTGCTGCGGGGTTAGTTCTTATCTTACTGCTACACTATATTATATATTCCTTACTATACAGGAATCCGGGTTCTGAAGAGCATTGCATCCAAATTGCTTACTGGCCATGCTCCATCTTTATCCACACACCCCCCACTTTCTGTTAGCCCCAATCAAAATACTGTGGAGTGCGAATCAAGAATCCTTAAGCTTCTTGCTATTCACACCCCTTTCTTTCTCCCTTGATGTTACTGGATTGCATAGTCTAGAAGAGACAATGATGTCTCCTGTAGAAGTGCCAAGTGGCCTTCGAAGTACCCAAGAAGTCTTCTGATGGTTTTCACAATGACATAATTTTCAACCTCCCCCAAAATAAAAAGCTACAGAAAGAGTATCTTCTAATATGGATATGAAAAGACCAGTACCACCTTCCTAAAAATCAGATACTGTTCTGACCACAAAGCCTCATATAAGATGTGGCTCTATGGAAAATCTTTCCTCACTTGGAATACATCAAACCTCGGTTTTCTTAGCAGGGCACTAGTATGGAAATGGAACTGAGGTGTGTGCACGTGTGCGTGTGCTTGCTCCTGTTTCTGGAATGCTTTGTGACAGGTACTATCAATGAACCAGTTTCATAATCTGTAAAATGAGCCACAGAACCAAAGTTAAGCCAAAACTAAAAGAGAACAGGCACCAAGTCACTATTTCAGCTTCACATATGCTGTGATATGCTTAGCAGTTATCTCACACAAGGGGAGGATCCCACCCATCACTTTGGGTTTTATTCATATAATGGGTTCATCCTAAGATGGCATGGTCAGAGAGCTGTTGCTGTACTCCAATAATTATCTCTTTTTTTTCTATTATGGAATCTTCTCCTCTACATTAAAAAAAAGAGCACACTCAATGAACATGAAGGGTTGGGGTGAGTGGGTTATGCTTAAGGCAAGTTTTGAATACAATTGCCATCTAATTTTTAGAGTCTGCAAAATTCTTCTTTAAGTGAATAAATGTGTAGGGTGACTGACTCTCCATTACCTTGATCAGCACCTACTGCTAACCTGACACTTAGAATTAAATTAGAGAAACAAAACTGGATACTTTAAGACTTGGGGGCTGATTATACTACTAGAGCTAAGAGTGGGTTTAAAATCTTCCCTTATCCCATTTAAATCTAACGAGGTATAAACTCTCCATTACTGGGGAGTGGAGGTGCGTCTGCTGAGGTGGGGTTCCCTTGATGTTCTCAGACAAGGAAACCCAATCCTTCTTTCTGACACACATGTTTGCAATAGAAACAGCTTCTTAACTGCCAGTCTGGTTTTAATCTGTTCTTTCTAGCAAGAGAGGATTTTCAGGGAATGTTAAGAAGAGAGCAGAATTACCAGAACTTACTATAAAATAAAAGTGTTGATGAGAAATCAAATTTTAAACAAGTGCTCAAACTCCTAAGCATGAACACATGTAGACACACATGGTGCGTACTACAAGTTTAAGCATATAAAGGTTTAATATTTTAAGAATGTTTGAGGACTGCTCTAGTAATTAATGTATTTCTCATTTTAAGAAAACACTTTATCTTACTCAAATGATCCCAGCAGTAAAATGCTGTCATTACACACAGTGTGCTATTTAAACAACACTCTTGGAGACATTTCTGTATGGTCAAGTTTAATACTATAACTTTTTTAAAGTATTAATTATTTTGTATGGAAACACTTTTAAAGTGCATTATACAACTATTTAAAGATTCACAGTTACTATTATTAAAGGTATTTGTTAAACCAAGCATCACCCTTTTAGAAGATGGTTCACCCTTTTAAAAGATGGTTTAGAAGGTGTGAGTTTTTTGGTCATTCTTCCTTCAATACTAAAATGCTGTTGGAGAGAGAGAGAGAGAGAGAGAGAGAGAGAGAGAGAGAGAGAGGAAACTAAACAGAACAGGCTCTAATGGGTGTTGTATCTTTTTGCTCTCAGTTGTTGCTTCTAACTTAAAAGTATCCCAATTTTTTAAAGCCGTAAGTCATATAGCTTGTTAAAATAAAATTTAGATTTAAAACACATACAGCTGCTCTGTGCAAAGTCCTTTTCTAAGTGATTGGAGAGATGTTAAGATTTATGAAGTTTTTATAGTAGAACAAATACTGTATAGGCCTTGGCCCAGCAACAGCTCAGCTGAGTGACAGTGTGAGATGCAAGGGTACCACCATGGTGCAGAAAAAACTAAATCCCTAATAAAATCTTACAGTTCACAAGTAATAACCTCAAAGTACCAAACACCCATAGATGGCACATTAACAAAAATCGATCTTTTACCTAGACCAAGCCCAGATTTCTCCCTGTGTCTCCCACTGTCTCATGTTTGTAATCAGTCTGTTGCATGAGTCAGAATTTGTGCCTACCTGAACAATGTCATGTGAATCCATCCCTATGTCTGTGTGTCCTGGCAAAGGGCTTTTGTTCTGTGTTTATTCAAGCAGAAAAGGATCAAATGGGGAGGGAATGGATACTTTACAGAAATCTTTAACAGAATTTTACAAAGGATGAAATTTTCCTGATTCCCACTGACCCAGGTAATAAACAAAAACCATCAAGCAATGTCTACAAGCTGCTTCCAGCATTTGTGGTGGGTTTGTTTACAAGGTTGCTTTCAACCTATTTTTTGCTTTCAAGAAATGACTACTATATAACACACACACGTACATGCATTGCTCTCTGGGGTAGAGGTATGGAAGGGTATTTGTCTTAAAATTACAGCTAAGCATTTAGCTGAGGTTATAAAAGTTGATTGCATGGGAAATCCAAGGCAAGTAAGGTTATTTATTACATTTCTCTCTCATTTCTTGAAATTATATCATTTCCTCCTTCCCTTGCTCTCTTAAAGACAGAATAAACACACAGGCTGAGTACAGAGAAGCATAGCAGTCTTAAGTGACTTCAGGGTGTATTATTAACTTGGCTTTGAGGTACAGCAAAAATATGTAAGACATATTTTCATAATAATGTATCACTGCAGCAAATGATTTATTCAAAAGTCATGGTTCTGAAGTAAACTGTCTTTACTAAAAATATGTCCTGGAAATAATCCTCATGGAAATGTTACCAGTCACAGGAGTCTGGGTAGAAGACTCTGAAACTGGCACGCTGTCTCGCTGCTAGAGTTTTTTACAGCCTGCAGTCTGGATGGCTAAGAATGTCAGAATTCTAATGCTAATTCCTAGGATTATAGTCTAATTAATTATATAGCTATGCAAGCTGTAATACTTTGCTTTCTCTCTGAAGACTAAACACCTAAGACATTTACAAAACCCCATGTTACAGTGGACATTGTCTATCTCTTCTACTGGCTTTGTCCTGGGCATCAAGTATACTATACCATATGCTTTGGGTTTTCTACTAATTCCTGGCCACTTTATTTCTATTACTTGACCACTTTTTACTCTAAATTCTATCTCGTTGACTCAGTTTTTGTTTTTGGTTCCTACCACCATATTTTGTAGCTCAAGTCTTTCCTCAGCTCCATATTCAGGAGCCAGCATACTTTGCACTTAGAAAAACATGCACCTTGAATTTAACTGAAAAAAACCATAATCATATCGATATGTTCTGCTGAGGAAGGAATCATGTCTTCCTCAGCTTCCCCCACTTCACACCTGTAATTCCTTCCCTGCTCACTTCAAAATGTGCTTGAACTCAGGGATAATTGTACTGGCCGGAGATTTTTACTGTATGATTTGAGTTTTATCTTATCTTTCGATTTCAACTCCTTAGGAGTACAGGCATCTCATATACAATTTACCTCCTATGACCCCGTAGTAATTTCCAGTACATGTCTCTTAGACTAATATAACAAATACAATGAAATTGTGCCAAATTTGCTCTTGTGGTTTGTATGTATGTATGCATGTATGTATGTATATATGTATTTACTTATTTATCCTGATTCTTAATCCGAGAGTTTTCAGTTAACTGAGAGAAGTCAACTATCTTAACGCAAAACATCTTCTTCCACCAGGCATAATTGGTATCTTTAAGTGGTTACTGAACCACCATGAAGCACTGAAGCTCTAAGTATCATCCATTCTGAGCTTGATACTTGCTTCTCCACGACCTCATCAATGTGAACCATGCATTTATATGCTGCCCCCACACTGCCTGAAGGCACAATACACACATTTCTTTGTATCATCAGTGTTTCACTCAGGGACCTAGAATAAAGTTGAGGACCCGAGGGCAACCGCGTAAGTCTCCAAAATCCACTTACGGTTCTCTAGAAGCAAACTTCATTCTTAAGAGACACTAATACAAAGTTGCGCCTGGTAGCTAGGTCAGAACAACCTACTTGATTTTTCCTATAAGAAATAAGTCAGCGGAGGAAAAATAGACTTCACAGAGTGAGAGTGTATGTTTATTGGTCTTAGAAGTCAGTGCCCTTCGGTTCAGTCAGTGAGCACAGGAGGGTAGTAAGTCTTACAGTTTTGCAGTAGAGAGCAGGTGGAGGGGCATGGCTTCGCCAGAACCAGTAACTGCTTTTCGAAACTGCAGGGTGGGAGATTGCCTATTTTCGTTACCTTGGTCTCTAAGGAAATCCGTGGGCGGCAGGTTTCCAGGAGCCTCGGGTGTGTTTACGGTCCTGGTTTAGGGTGGGTGATTTCCTTTACTGCCATGTTTAAAGCGCAACAACTTATTCCCGAGAGGAGAGAGTCTCCGTTAAGGAAGCTGGCACAAAGAGTAAGACTGGAGGGAAAACACTAAAGATTAGTGCCACCTCATTACGGGACGCACCTGCCAGGCAAACACAGTAAACCATCCCTTACAGCTACATCAACCGGCAGCCACCTTGAGGATCAGCGCATGCGCAGTAAGCACAACAAACGCTCGCCCGCTGACGTCATTCCGGACCAGGCGGCTCCGCCCTTCCCAAGATGGCGCTGTTCCCCGTGCGGAAGGCGCGTGAGTGCTGGCGCTTCATCCGGGCACTTCACAAAGGACCCGAAGCCACTCCGGCTCCCCAGGTAACCCGAGCCGGCGTTCTACAGTAGGCCTCCGGTCTTGCGAGGGCCTTCCCGCTCCCCTTCCCTCCTGTCACTGTTTCCTCCCTTCCTGCTTCCTGTAAAGTGTCTTCCGCACTTTCTCCCCCAGGTACAATAGCCTAGGAGTGTCCCCGACTCAGCGTAGCGACGTCGCAAACACACATGATACCGCCTAGGAGCTGCTACTGGAAAGCGCGCGCCGCAGGGCCACCACGGGCCACGTGGCCAGCGTTGCCAGGCAACACAGGAAGCCCTCTCTTGAAAGAGCGTGACGTTATCAGAGTTGCTCGGAGATGGTTCTTCTGCACACCGTTCTGTTATGTCTTTATCCTCCTTCCCCTAGCATCTACCCAGGGGGCAGCGGAGAAATAAGAAAATGTGTCTTGGAATTGGTCCGTTTAGGTTGGCACAGTAGCTGGTGGTGTGAATGGAAGTGCTGGCGCACCACTCTTGACTCTTCTTTGATTCTAAGGCACCTTGTATCTGTCTGCCAGGCTCTGTAACCAACAGCAACAGGCTGCCAAGGTGCTTCGCACTGTGGCTTGCCTGACAGCCCTACGTCATCCTAACTGTTGCTGAGCGTGATATGTTATGTTGAGACTGCCATATTTGCATTTTACCACAAGCCAAAAGGAGCCAGGGGACAGACATGCTTTGGCTCATTCAGACAAGCACCAAACATCTCATAATATGGCATTTTGATGTAGATGATCACGAAAGTAGTGTCAGAGCGGGAAGGAAACTTGAATTTCTGTGATGAAGTGATTTTTGACACATTGCATATCCATCGCCATTAATGCATAGATTTGACATGAGGATGTCATATTGTAATTGATGTATTGAAAAGCATGCCAGCCTGGTCCTAAAGATTCCTGGCCTTTTCTGACGTTTGCTAGCTGTGTTACAGAAGGAGTCCCAGTCCTCTGGGCTTCTTTTAGCAGATATGATAGAGGAAAAGTTGGACTGATTGGCATGTTAATGTACTTCCAAACCTGGAAAGCCTATGAGTTCATGACTATGAAGATAAAATCTAGCCTGTGAGAGTAGATGAAAACTAACTTGCAAGATTGTGTTTCTAATCATCCCAAAAGTTACCCATTCTCTGAACTTCTGTTTTCTTCATTAATGTAAACCTCATAAGATTCTATAAGAACTAGACACAGTTATGGAAACACAACAAACAAGTATTCAAATGTTAGTTTGCATTTAAAGATACAGTTTTAGGTAAGAATTGATTCCAGCTTTAGTCATCAAATGCTATTTTCCTTGAGGTTTGGGAATCTGATTTTTCAGAATAGTAATTATTAATGATGGACATATTAATGTGTATGCTTCCAAGAATTCCTAGGACAGATTATTATTTTAAACCCTTTAATTTAGCTTTAAATACAAATAATTAAATGTTAAAGTTACTGTTTCTGCAGTGTTGTAATGCATATCAGTTAAAAATGATAGCATGAACTACTAAGGCAAGCCCATTCTGATGGCAGAGGCTTGTAATCCCAGCTATTTTGGAGGCAAAAGTGGAGGCAAGAAGATCACAAGTTTAAGACCAGACTGGGCTACAAAGTAAGTTCAAGGTCAGTCTGGGTGATTAAGTGAGATTCTTTGTCTCAAAATAAAAAGGAAGATGATGGCCGAGGATAAGGCTAAGTGGCAGAGTGTTCGCCCAGTGCACATGATGACATGCATGCAAAAGCACTAATGAAGTTCTCCTGAAAGACTAATGGAAAATGTTAAACATTGTATTCCAAATATGAATTCAGTAGTGTTTGTACATAAGTATTTACACACCGGAAAAAAGACTGGAAGGAAACAACCTTCTTTAACATTTTTGATGGGATTTGTTCATCCTAAATACTGGATAAAATTAATTTGTGTGCTTTAATCCTTTGTCTCATGTGTTTCAAGTTGCAGGTATATCACTTTTATAAACAGAAAAATTTGAAAGCATAAATCTCCCTACAAACCTGTAGTCACTGATGCTGTTTGAGCATTTTAGGTTTCTGAAAGAGATACCTGTCCTATATTGCCATTATTAAAGTGGCCTTGGAACAGGACTCCTAAAAATTTATGGCCACTTTTCCTGTGTGTGTCTTCTTTTTCTATTGAAAAATGTCCTTTGAAGTCAAAGGGATTTTGTGAGCAGATGCAGAAATATGTGGAGGAAGAATTATATTCTCAAACCAGATGCACTGGACATTTTTATGACATCTTATAACCTCTGTAGAAAACAAAAAAAATTGTTTTGTATGAGCGTATTAGAATAGAAAGAAATGCATATTTATCATGTAGGTGGTTTTAGCAAAGCAAAGAATGGTGAAGTTACTTGGTTGTTGGTTTAGGCTATGCTTGCCCCATGAGGTGGGAGCAGACATAGACGAGCCATAGTGTGCTTTCTTTAGAAGCTGTGACTGAATGTACTGTAAATCTTAAGATGTTTTAATGTTTTTGGAAAACTTTTAACAGCATCTTGGATAAGAAGTGTGGTCTTGGTGAGAAGTGTGACATTTATACTCCTCAAGAGTATGTGTAAACTCAAACTGAGAATACCAAGAAAGGGGATAGAGGCATGGCCAGTGCTTGCCTAGTATGGGAGAGGTCCTGGGTTGAGTCCCTCGTATCTTAAAAGGGTACTGGGGAAGAAAATACAAATGAGAGCACATCATACCATATTCATTGTGGAATTTATGTGGAAATGGTTTATTTTGTCAGGTGTTGCTTGACAGTGAAGTGTTGAAATCTGACGAGATGAGAGTAATCACGAGGTCAGAGAAATGAAAATCTGACGTGATGTTTAAAGGCTGATGGTATTAGCTACATTTAAGCCTGTCATCGTTGACTAAACACAGAATCTGTCCTTCTTTAGCACTCATTCATGATTGTATTTTGAAAATAATGAAATATTCTTGGTTAGAAGATTTCTGCAAGGCTATAATCATTCAGTTCATGCACACATATAGAAAGTCTTGTTTTCATTTTTAGCCCTCCTCAACCTAGATTTGGCCAACACTTCACTATTCTTTTGCCCACTGATTGTCAAAGCATAGCCATTAGAGCAATGATTCTTTTTTTTAATACTACTCAATTATCAGAAACAAGGAAATCATAGAATTTGCAACCAAATGGATGAAACTGGAAAAGGTCATCCTGAGTGATCTAACCCAGAGCCAGAAAGATATACATGGCATGTATTCACTTATAACTGGATTCTAGACATATAGTACAGGATAGCTATCCTACAACCCACAGACCCAAAGGAACAGGAACCTAGCATAACTACCCTATGAGAAACTCCACCCAGCAGCAGAATAGATCAATGATTCTTAACCTGTGGGTCTCAACCCCTTTGGAGGGCAAACAGCCCTTTCATGCGGGTCCCCTAAAACCATCTGCATATCAGATATTTACATTACAATCCATAAGAGTAGCAAAATTACGCTCATGAAGTAACAATGAAAATAATTTTATAGTTGGGAATCACTACAATATGAGGAATTATATTTAGGTGTCGCAGAATTAGAAAGGTTGAGAACCACTGCATTAGATGAAGGAATGTATTTCAAAAAGAAGAGCCACTGTCTTAAATTTCTTGTTGCATGGTAAAACTTTTAAAATAACAAGATTCTCAAAGTTACAGAATCAGTTCAAGAAATTCCTGTCTAGCCTGTGCTACACTTTGTCCTACACACTCACGACACTCACAATTTTCACAACTTAAACTTAACATCTATACAGTGCTGTTACCTTAAGTATAAATCAAATTCTAATTTTGCTGGGTTTTCCAGCACTCATATCACTTCATCCCGAAGCGAATGCAGGATTCCACGTTTCACTGCCATGTGTTCTCCAACAAGGATCACTCTTGGTTTTCACTATTGAAAGTAGTACTTTGCCACTATTTAAGAGTATGGCTCAGGTGTTTTGTAGAATGGCTTAATGTGAGTTTTCCTAGGGACTTCCAGGGTTTTATCAGAGATGCAGATTTTGTCAAGAATGCACAGAAGAGATGTTCTTGACCAGGTAGTAAGGCAGGTTGTTAGCACTTTAAGAACTAGAAAGTAAGATTTGTCTAAGTACTTTCCCAGTTAATTAGTGGTGGAATTGAGATGGTAAAATTTGTTGTGGGAGTTTCACTATGCATTTTATGATTATTGTTGGTTAGGTTTCTGTGATTATAGTGCCATAGAATTGCAGTATTCCTGCTGACTTTTTACTCAGTTCTTTTCCAGTTCTGTCTGTGTGATATGCTCTATCTGCCCCATCCTCATGGAAAGCTTTAGGAACTGCCACAGCCATCTCAGAGAAGTGTGTCAGTTTCATGATGCTGTTTTAGCTCTGCTTTCTTTAGTGCTGCAAGACTGGGCTCTGTGGATCCACCCTACATCTTTTTTCCATCTCAGGAAGTAAATGCATTTGTTGAAAATGCCCTTTAGGTTAGTCTCCTAAGTGGACTGAGTTAGTATAATACAAATACAAATACAAATATAAATATAGTAGCTCTTTGAAAAATATCTCTGGACAGCTAATAAAAACCACTGAAGGTTTCTGGTGGAAACAAAGCCAGAACCATAGGTAATTCTTAGGGCAGTCACAGGCAGAAAGTACTGACAGGGGCTGCCACCCTCCAGATTCCTTCTCAGTTTATCATTTTTATACCTGCACATGCACATGCACAACTGTGTACAGAGAAGAGCTGGTGTGTGTGTATACATAGATAATTTATAGATAATAGATAGATAGATGATATGTAAATAGATGTACACATTTAAATCAATATGTACATATGTCTATATGGAGATATATTAACATATATTCCTTCACATGTTTATATTGGTATATATGTATCTATTTATAACTTTTAGAAGAGGAAATGGTATTTAGTTAGCACTCTGTACCATACCAAACCTTATCTTACTCCTTCCAACAATTCTGTAACTCTTATTCTATGTATTTTATGAAAAAAAAGACACTAAACTTGGGAAGACTGGTTGAGTTTCCTAAATCACAGAAGTAGTAAAGTACAGTGCCAGGATGCAAATCCAAAGTTGCCTCTGCTTTTCTCACTTGGTGAGAAGTTACCTCTTATCAGTGAATGGTTTAGGGAGTAGAACGATGCCTGTAGCCCTTGCCTGATTCTTCTTCCCTACTCCCACCCACACACACAACTCAGGCCCCCAGATACAATATTGAATTTCTTAAGGTGTAGTTTGAAAACTACTGCAGCTTCCTTTAATATAAAAAGGAGTTTGTTGCTTCAGACATTTAATGGATAGATGTTTATTTAGGAAGCTGTTCTGAAATTGAGTAGTTTGAGTACTTTATAAGGAAATATAGTATTTGTTCTGTTTACCTAGCTTCATGTAGGGTAGTCACCAAGTACAGTTTTCCTTCCCTAGCTCTCTCCATCATCTTTGTCCTTTTTTCCCCCCATCTTCTTGCTTTCTCAGAGCTTACTCTCCATGGTATGGTGGTGGTTGCGCAAAAGGCAATGTCACAGCTTCATCCTGGGTCTCTGCCTAGGCTGACCTCCAGCCATCTCCCACAGGACAGGTTGTGCCCTTGATGTTGGTGTACCCTAGCATTTGAGAACTCCTCTTCTAAAGCCAAGACTTCCTCCTGGATTCTTCTCATTTGGGATGGAAACTGCTATGCCACAGTACAACATAGTAGGTGCAGTGATGATACACTGGCACCACTTTGACTCAACTTAACTGACCTGGGCATTTTCAGATTTCTCTCAGTATCATTTCTTAGTAAGACTTGTCTTTTATTAACATTTAGGAGTGTAACAGCTTTTCTTAAGTTCTCTGTTTTCAAGCAGAGCAAGGTCATATCTAAGTCATTGTACTGCCCCATCACTTGAGTTCTGTTGGTCCTATAATCGTTTACTGGAATTCATCTGTAACTTCTTTTCCCTTGTCACAGCCATTGTTTCCTCTCTTGAATTCTCCTCCTCCATTACCAGTTGAGCTCACTTCTGAATGACTACCAAACTTTTGACTGCTCCTTTGCCTTCTAAGAGCAGAGTCAAGTCATGTGAAGTCTAACCTCGGGGACTCTCACTAGTTCCACTCCCTTCCTTATGATAGCCAGGCCAGCAACCCGCCTTCAGGATATCCACTCCTTCACTTCCTGTCCACTGCCTGGTGAGACAGCTGCAGTGAGATTGTAGCCCTGAATGGCTCAAGGACAACCCTCCTGTTCTCATTTCTTGGGATGTCAATTGTAGATTTTTAATAGCTCTCACCTTGTGAGATTTTCGATCGGAATCTATTCTCTTCAATAATAATATAATATTCTAATACAGCACTCAGTACTGTCCAGAATATTTCACATATTCCCACTTAATCTTGAATACAACATACAGAATTTCATTATTAGTTGTCCACAATTTCTACTGACTGTTAAAACTTCCATTATGACTTATTCTCTTCTAAAAAATAAAAAACAAATTCAGTGATAATGAGTAATCTAAGTAAATATCAATGTTCTTTCAAATTTTAATTTAGTGAGTATTTTCCTATTTCTATTAAATCAGTTTAATACTTAATTCATTTTGGGGCTTTAGTCTGATAATGCTGATAATTTCAGTTATTGCTAAGGATAATGATAATCAGGGGATGTAGTGCTAGCAAACATTCATCCAATGCCTACTTTGTTCCCAAGGTGGCTTTTAAAGGTACAGGATACCTGATAGCTCATTCAATCCTCCCTCCTCAGCTAGGTCTACAGATAAGAATTCTGGTAGGATTTAATAAGTTACTCAAGGTCATTTAATTGTTGAATGTCAGAGCCAACATGTGAGCCCAGTTATCCTGATTCCAAACCCTACATAGGAACTATAAAATAGTAGAAACACCTTTAAAAAAATGCATGTTAATTTTCTGATAACCGTTTTGAAACTTGTAAGTAGTCCATGGAAGCTACTTTTCTTGCCATGGTGACATGTGGAGTCACCTTTGACATTCTGAGTCAACCTTTGCTGTTGCTGTTCTTATGGTCTTGTTTGGCTGCATGAATTACGGAAACAGAGCAAAGCTGTCTTTTAAATTTATCTCAGTGCCTCAATTGGCCACTGCCACTAAGATTACCTTAGATAAAATAAGGCTTTTAAAACATGAGCCCCCCCCCCCAAAAAAAAAAAAACCATGAGTCCCAAGGTGCATGTAGGAAGTTCTATTTATATATTGCCTGTAGCCGAAAGGTCAGCCTGGACAGAGCCCTACAGGAGAACGGTGGCGAAGAATGCTAAATGCTAAATCTGAGGCTGCCTGGGGATCTTTGTCTGCCTTGTAGTTGTGATTTATGTCGAGAATACTTTCTTCAAGGAGTAGAAGGCAGTGGTGGCAAGGCATGAGAGGTGAAAGTAGTTAGTGCGTTGGCCCTCTCTACAGAGGATAAGGAATTCTTTTCTAAAGGAGTCTCACTAGTTAATGGAGTTCTTAAAGAGGTCTATAATTCAGTAATTATACAATTTTGATTTGAATGGTTACTGATCAGTACACTCATTAGGATGAGGATGAGTCTTTAAAATTAACACTGTTTAACAGAGTTGACTTCATACACTAAATGAAAGGCTCCTTGTTAACTTTTCCATATATTCTCTGAGTAGAGACTGTGCACATTCTATTAAAATTCATTCATCCTCACTCAGGAGTCCTTTTGGGACAATGGAGAAGGGAAATGGATATGTTTGCTTAAATCCTTGATTTGGTCTTAAGAGGTAGTTCATATGTGTGTGTGTGTGTGTGTGTGTGTGTGTATATATATATTGCAAATTTGAAAAGGTGCCTTGGGCTAAGGACAGGTATACAGTAAAGAGGTGGAGTTACACAGAAATGTTAAGGACTAGACTATTGTGGAAATGCAGTCTTCTCCATAACTAGTTTTTTGGTTGAAAAGAAAAAAAAAACTTTGGCTTCCAATGTCTACCAATTCTCTAGCCACCACATGCCACTAGGTCAGTAACTGTGAAGAAAGTTTGTAAAAGATGAACATTCACATGAATGTTACTCTTGACATCTGAAAGTTAAATGAACACATCCTTCCTTGTGTTCCTTCCCGCTGTTCATTACAAGGAAGTGTGATAATGCAGAATCACCTTGACTGCTTGCTCCCATAGGTGTGTCTGTGTGGTGACATGTAACTTGCCTGAATTTACCAAACTTGGCTTTCTCAATTGCAGAGATTTTAATAATGCTCACATTGTAGGGATTTTATGTGGATCTGAGAATCTAACACATTATATAAAGTTTCTTGGCTAATGTTTAGTACTCAGTTGATCTTCTGCACTTGATGAGGACTATCCCTACTCTTATCAACCTTAATAGTATTTTCCCATCTGCAAATAGTCCTTCTATCCCCTGACAGCCAACCAGATTAATTTCCCAGAGGCAGAAGCACACTTGTCACTTTTCATAAACTCTGTGCTCCTCATGACGTTTAAACTCTTCTGCAGGCCATTGCTATTACGATGGATCCTTGACCCAGAGCTGCATAAAATTCCCCTTCGCTTTGAGCCATCCTCTTTTACTTAATAATATATCTCTTTTAAAAGGGCCTTTCTTCCCATTGATATCTTCCTGTATTCCTCCATTCTTTTTCATTTCATTTTACTTGATTTATGACAGGGTCTTACTTTGTAGCTTTTGCTAGGCTCAAACTTGCAATCCTCCTGCCTCTGTTTCCTAAGTGCTAGGATTATAGTCATGCATCATGCTGCCCAGCTGTCTCACCACTTTCAGAAACTATGTACAGCTTTTGCATTTCAGTCATGGAGTGGCTTCAAACAAATGGCAGCAAAAAAAATTTTGTTCTGAAGCCAGAGGTAATCACTTCCAGTTTGAAATTATATCTCCCATTTTGAAATTATATGAGACTTCATCCCTGTCTATAGAAATGAACACACACCTCTTTATAGTCTGCCTTTGTTTAAAAACATTTGCTTGAGACAGATGGAAGAGCATGCTTTTGTTCTGTAGACTATTTTTGGACACTCCAGCAGGAATCAGTTCCATATAAGTTGTTTCACAGGTGATCTATAGGCTTCGCTTAGCATGTAGAGCTCCCAAGGCATTATATTCCTGGAGGCCCTTTCCTGTCCTGAAAAATGAGGATGAGCCCTTTCTGTTGAGTCATAGCTATGATAAGTATATGTGTGATAAATGAGTTATTACTTAAATCTTTGGTACTATGATTCCTACCATAGAAAACCCCAGTAATTATTTATTGAATGAAGTCAGTGGGGAAAAAAATCAATGCAATGGCACATGAGAAAATTCATAGTATTGATGTCAAGCATATTGTTGATTAGAAACAATAGTTTTTAATATATTTTGTGCTTAATTGATTACATCTGTTGTCAAGGGTTTATTGCAGGTAGTGAGTGGGATTGTTATTTCCCAATGTATCTAGGCATTTATGTTACTGGCAGGTAACAGCATTTTTACTTCAGTGATTGTCCAGGTAGGCTATAAGTTTCTAACTTGATGGTGTGGCTGAAGTTTACTTTGCCAGTTCTAGTCTTGTTTTTCATGGTACTGCTAATTATACTGGGGTTTTTGTTATACTGAAGTTTGCTGCCTCTGTATATGAGGAAGGTAAGCACATTGACAATTAACATGAAAGCCTTTTATTATGAAAACAGTTTTGCTTCAAGGGGATGTCTGGTTCAATAAATATACCATAATCTATACAGTAATAATGTATAATTTTGTTATTATTATTAAGTGTTTACTTTTTACCTTTCATGAAAGAGATGAGAACCCATTTACTAATTGTGGGTTTTTTTTTCTCATTCAGTTACCAATTTGAAGTCTTTTTTATTTGTGTATTTTTGTGGGTTTTTTTTTTTTTGAGACAGGGTTTCTCTGGCTGTCTTGAACTCACTCTGTAGACCAGGCTGACCTCAAACTCACAGAGATCCATCTGCCTCTGCCTCCTGAGTGCTGGGATTAAAGGTGTGCGCCACCGGCATGCCCAGCAGTTTGAAGGCTCTTTAAAGCAGCTTGTTGAGCCTTACCTAAGCCTTTTGGTCTGTTGATGTTGCTCTGCTCTGCATGGAAAGCAGCCCTGCCTCTCACTGCAGTTACATAGTGGATGTGATGATGCAGCAACCCTGCCTCTCACTGCAGTTACATAGTGGACG
>CAJQZJ010016855.1:2999731-3011118 GCA_907164525.1 Lophiomys imhausi | reverse complement strand
AGCAACCCTGCCTCTCACTGCAGTTACATAGTGGACGTGATGATGCAACAACCCTGCCTCTCACTGCAGTTACATAGTGAACGTGATCAGGCAGCAACCCTGCCTCTCACTGCAGTTACATAGTGGATGTGATGAGGCCAGGCCTAAGGCTTCTGATGGAATGCGCCTTTGCTTTTAGTTGCACCATGGTGTACTAACATAATGCAAGACTTTATATGAGCAAGTACTGCAAATAATTCATGTGTTCTTTCAAAGTGGATCATGGCACTTTGACATCTGGTCAGAGAAACTTTATTGCTATACTCACATACTAATTTGTCATGTATATGTTTAATAAAACCTTAAATCAACCTATTGTAATCACAGAATAATCGTGGAATACCATGTTTCTTAGAAAGAATAGGATTGGTTGTAACATTTCCTGTTCTTTAGTCTATTTAGGCTGCTACAGTAGTATCATAGATTGGGTAGCGTAAGCAACAATCATATATTTTTCATACTTTTGGAGGCTGAAAAGTTCAAGATCAAGATGATAGTAGATTCCATTTTTGGTGAGGGCCTTCTTTATAGTTCAGAGGGCGTTGTCATCTCCCTCAGTAAGAGGGGCAGGAGGCCTCTCTAGGATCTCTCACAGGGACAGCAGTCTGTAAGAGTTACCTCCTCATGACCTAGTCAGTTCCCTGCATTCACACAGTGCCATCACATTGGGAACCAAGATTCAACATAAAGTTTTGGGGTTCACAGGCATGGTCTATTTTAGTATGTAATTTCAGTGGCCAAACATCTTGTAAAACCAAGACTAGTTCTCACAAATCTCTGAAATGTATTGGATGTTCCAGTGTTTCAGTGTTGACATGACATCTAGCAGCTGTTTTTCACATTTGGAAATGGAGCAGAAGTTCTTTAGCTGAGCATGTGTCCTCAATTTTGATTGGGAATATATTAACATATTTATGACTTAAATAGAGAAACAGCTTGTTCTCTGATTTTATTTTTTTTCTAACTAGTGGGCCTTTTGATCAAGTTTCAGTGATATTTTTCATTTTGAAAGTTACATGTTCACTTAGATCATGTGGATACAGGATACAGGACAAGCCATTTCCATTGGCTCACATGCTAGATAGAATGGGGAGACAAGGAAGTGGCTGGCTCGTAAATATTATGTTACAAAGCTGTGATTACTAGTGAAGTTACTGTCATTTGAATAGTACTTAAATTTTGGTCTTCTACAGGAAGATGATTAAGAAAGTTGTATATGGATGGAAAGATGGCTTAGTAGATAATGTGCAAGTAGTAGGAACTAAGATTCCCAGCACCCATGTAAAAAGGTGGACATGATTATGTGCCTGTAATTCCAGTACTCAGAGAAAGATAGGAGGATCTCAGGGGCTTACTGGCCAGCCAGTCAAACTAGTCAGTGAGAGACTCTTTCTCAGAAAATGAGGGACAGAATGATGGAGAAAACACCTGATGCCAGCTACATAGATAGGTATAGGTGTTCTCAAGTACATGCACATGTGCACACACATGCATACACCACACACAGGAAAGAAAAGAAGGAAGGAGTGGAGGGAAGGAGGGAAAAAAGGGGAGAGAGGAAGGATAGGCATAAAAAGTGGAAAAACAGTTTTTTAAACCTGAAGTTAGAGGCAAAAGTTGAAGAATGTAGAAGGAAAACGGGTAGGAGAAGAATCATTACAGGGTCAGTCTAGGGACTCCACAGGTTAGAACTTCAAAGATCAGCTGAAGGGTGAGGTATTGATATAGTAAAATAAAAACTGAAGGTTATTAAATGCCATTTATTATTGATTTATACCCAGAGATGATAGCATCAATAACTTTAGAATTGTTTTTGAGACTGAAAATTAATCTCGGTGAGAAAAGAGATGATAAAATGAGGAATTCCCTTGAGCAATTGCTGGCTTGAGCACAAATTGTCTTGAAGAGTGAATGGAGCTGTAAATATCACCATCCTCAGCCAACTTTTGGGGTAGTCTTTAGGATCAAGAAAAGTTGAGCATGCTTATAAAAGCAAGTATAAAAATGGAGAGGTTGGAGATAAAGAGTGAATTAGTGCCATCCAGAGTAAATGTGAACAGCAGGAGAGAAAGCCATCTCTGGGAAGGAGAAGGGTGTGGGTCTTGATGAGTTTTTCGGAAAGGCCCTGAGCAATGGAGGAACTCCCAACATATTGGGGATTAGCTCTTTGAATGAGTTTGATTTGAGGAAATGGTATAGATTGATGGTTTAAAGTAGGGCTCTGGTGTCACATGCTATTCTAATCTATGTGCTTTTATTTGATAATTAGATAATGTAAGTTGGGGTCCAGGGCAAGTGCTGGAATTTGTAGCTCAGTGTTGTCTTTCTCTGTAAGATGAACAAGATCAGAGTTAACAGTATGGATTCTACAGTCAGGCAGCCAGTGTTTGGGCTAGTATGTTCCACCACTTTTTTCATTTTTTTATAGTCTGTAAAATGAAGTCAATAATATCTCCATCTACCTGTGATGTTTGTTGTGAAGATCACATGAACTAGTGTTCATAGAGTTCTAGAACAGCACCAGGTACATTGTATAGAGGAAGGGTTTTTTTTTTAATAATGTTTGGTAAGCAATGTTGAGAACCTAGCTGAAATTAAAACTAGAAATTGTTTTTTTACATGGATTCTACAGAATTTTGACATGACTACTTAGCATTTAAGTATCTAATGAGCTTACTAGCCTTAATCCATAATTGGAATGTCGCCTGGCATTTTAGACATGGTGTCAAGCAGAGCTGAGACTGCTTGTGGGTGCACAGTCCAGGTGAAAGAATATTTACATTTATGATATTAAAATGGTGGGATGATGATAAGACCTTGGGTACAGCATAGACTAAACAGTTGAAATCAGACAAATATATTGAAAGCTAGTGTGCTGAGTGACTCAAATGCCTGGTACTTGAATTCCCTTGGATAGTATACCTTGACAAGAACCAGATTCCCAAACCCACAATAAACTTAAGAGACTATCCAAGAAGTGGGAGATAACAATAAAGGCTCAGAAAGTGAAAAACACCTATTCTTTACGAACTCTTGGTTGGCTTTGCATCATGCTGCCTTGTTTTAGTAGAGCACTTATAGAAGGGGAGCCTGGAGAGCTGGGGGTTGAGAGCACTTGCTGTTCTTAGGGAGGATCAAGGTTCAGTTATCAGCACCCATGTGGTAGCTCCCAACCACCTGTAACTCTAGTTCCAGGGGAACACTGTCCTCTTCTGAGCAACACAGCACCATTCATGCACTAGGTACACACGTACATATGCAGGCACATAGACAAAGACATACACACATAAAGTAAAAACAAACTAGTCTATAAAATAAAAGATTTTGGCCTTAATGAGATGGAGCTGGGAAGCCATTAGAAGGCTTGACTGACCTGGTATCATCTGGCATAGGTACTAAAACCTCACTGAGGGTGCTTTGATAGGGTGTAATGCAGAAAAGCAAGAATACAAGACCAGTTATGAGGCAACTGTGAGATTCAAGTAAACAATAACAGTGCCTTGAGTTGAGCAGGATGGTAAAGATGGAGTGATCAGATTCTGGATATTTAAATGGAAGAAGAATTAACAAGATTTTCTGGCTGATTGGAAATAGAATGAAAGAATCAGCTGTGGTTCCAAGGACTCTAGCCAGGACAACCAAATGAACAGAAGGAGTTTACACTGAGATGATAACGACTGTATGTGACAGGAACATAATTTGGGGAGAATATCTGGAGTTCACTTAGATATGCTGACTCAAAACGAGCGCTTCCATGGAGCTGTCAGGCAGGCAATCAGATACCTCAGACCAAAGCTCAAAAGAGAGGCATAAATGTAGATAGACATTTAAAAGTTCTTAGTAGAGCATGTATAAAGTTACCATGAGGTTGTGTGTGCAATCACAGTATGTTTAGGAAGCATATAGGAGAGAGGGTGGAGGGGAGGGAATGGAGAAGAGAGGAGAAAAGAAGAAATCCAAATATTGAGTTTGTGAACTCAGTGAAGCCTAATGACCTGAGTTTGACTAGACACACATGATAGAAGGAGTGAGCCAACTCCCAGAAGTTATTCTCTGACCTTCACAAAGAGTGCCAGATGTATACACACACACACACACACACACACACACACACACACACACACACACACACACACGCAGAGAGAGAGAGAGAGAGAGAGAGAGAGAGAGATGTGATTTTTAAAATAAAAGATGTTGGGATGATAAGAAAAATAGACAAGATAGTCGTAACTAAATAGATACAAGAAAAAGTGGAAGGTGCTTGACATGGCGATACAGACATGCAGCCCAGAGTTTGGGAGGCCGAGAAACCTTCATTTGGAGCCAGTGTCAGATGCATAGAGTTCCAGTCCACACAGAACTGCATAGTGAGACATTGTTACAAAACAGCAAACAAGCAAACAGTAAGAAAACAAAAAAGCACAATGAGGCATCCTGGAAGCCAATTTAGGAAAACATTTTATAGATTACTGTGTGCATGTGCTTGCCCATGTACACACATGCACACAAACATACACATTCAACCACATATGCACTTACACAATACACTTACAGACCCTCACACGCACACTCAGACATTCAAAGATTTCCACATACATGTGCACACGCACACATACACACAATTACACACTGTCACATGCACACACACACATACATTTATACACTCATAGAGTCACACAGACATGCTCATACACATGCACCTTCAATTCCTAGCATCTCTCTCTCTGTCTGTCTCTCTCTCTCTGTCTCTCTCTCTCACACACACACACACCTTCATGTTGACATTTCCCTATCTCCTGAGATAACATACAAAAGGTAAACAACTCCTTTTCAAGTACTGGACCTTCTTCCTCATTGTTACTTTTTTTTCACTGTTTACCAAGAAGCTGGTCTTATGAGCCATGGCATGAGGACTTTACGTGAGTGATGAGGTATTTGAAGCTCCGATAAGTAAATCCTCTGGACTCAGGAGCAAGACCTTTATGCCTTCTATGAGTGATTTCTAGTGAAGTCTACTTACATGATAGCACAGATGTCTAATTTAGTTGATTCTGAAATTTAGCCTTAAAGTAAGAAAACCTGCAACATAACATTTAGAGTCCACACACACACACACACACACACACGCACGCACGCACACACGCACGCACGCATGCACGCACACACACATTTGGTTATAGTTTTGATGACAATAGGAGTGAAAATATTTTCCTGACAGGAATGGGAGAGGCTTTTCAGAATATTAGCAGTGGCATCCGTTGCGGCCCGCAGAAAGCACCATGAGAATGTGTGACTAGAGTCAGTCGGATATTTTGCTATCTTTTTCAACCAGAAGGTGGATTTGAACCAGATTACACTCCTATGACTTAGTTCTGAAGAAAGAGGGGTGTGGGGGGAGGCAATTATTTGTCTCTTTGTTCAAAGACCTTTTTGTATCATCGATCCCTGGGAAGCTAGTGGAGGAGCCAGTCTTTCACATCCATTAAGGTCAGCCCTGAAACTGTTGAATTTGATCTCTTCCATTTACCATCTGGATACAGTAGAGAAAAAGCTATTCTGCATTGCATTGCTGGACACCATCCAGAAAATAATATGTCAGAGCATCAAAGGCTTGAGGCCCTTGGTCCATTCTGCCTAATGATCACAGGCACGGTCTGCACTCCAGTTTTGTAGCATGTTTCATTTTTTTCAGTGACAATTTATATCCCAGTAAAATAGATCACAAGGATTACTGCTAGCTTGTCAAAGGCAGGATTCCTCTATCATAGGTGTCCCTCCCCAAAGGACCACATTTTAATTGGGCAAGGCTTGATTTCCGAAGCCCAATTCTCTCCATTCCTAGCTGCCTCCTTTCTCATGGACAGCACTTACTGCAGGAAGGATTCTAATTAATATGCTGTTTCATTCCATCCCCAAGTCCCCAATTTAAAATCTTAAAATTGACTTCATTTAAATTGGGATCCATTGTCTTTATAAGGGAGCCTGGTATCTGGCCAGCTAATGATATTGCTGGCAGTTATCCAAGAATCTGACAACCACAATCAACCACAATTCACACCAACTGGAGCCAGTTGTGGCTGGGTTGTATTATTATTTTTGTTGTTGTTGTTTTATGTCCTGTGTCTTCATTGATATGAAAATAGGACCTGTGATTTCAGAGAGCATATGGCTGCATTTTAAGGTAGCTGGAGGCCATCTAACACTAGACTCTGATACAGCAGCTTTGCTTTGGATCTTTGTAGGATGTACCCAGCCATAAATTTATAGCTAGAGTAGAAAAAAACAAAAACAAAACTATATGGAATTGCCATTTTGTCCCTTACAGTGAGAAGACATTGGAGTAAAAAATAGAAACCCTGACAATAAAAGTTACTTTCCTTGTGGCAAGGGCAATCCTCAGTGTGCATCTCAGAGAAAATAGCAGGTCCCAGATATCGTTCTCTGACCTAACAGGCCAGAGTCACTGTTATCAGAGGGATGTGCAGTGCTTCTAGGTTTTATACATTGTCCATGTTTTCCAGGAGGTCATGGCCTCTGTCTCCTCATTATGGAGGATTTCCTCTCAGCATCTTCTGTGCTTCTCTTTCTTTTGATTTCTCTATGCTGAGACCAAAACAGTTCTCCAGGACTAAGTATAACAAATAAAATCTCTTCTAAACCATTAGTCAAGCTGCCGACTCATAGGATTGTTCTCTTCTGCTGTTCTTCACCTTATTTTTATTTTATTTTAATTTGTTTATCTTTTTATTGTTTTTTTTATTTTGTGAATTTCACATCCTGCATCCTGTACCCACTCATCTCCCACCTCCCCTCAAACCCGCCCTCCACCCTTGCAAACTCTCACAACATTAAAAAAAAAATCATTGTGAAAGCTGTGGTGTGTCTCAGTGTGTCCCACAAAATTCCTTTTTGTCCACACGTTTTTGCTTGGAAATATTCATTATAATGATTCCTTGGTCTGGTACAAGGCCTCTGGCTTCTGATACTTTGTCAATAACAGAACTTCACCGGTACTCCTCTCAGATATCCTGTTGTTCCCCTGTGTCATGGAGATCCTGTAGTTTTGGGTCTGTGGAACTGGCTTCTTCATGCACTCCAGAAGTTGATCCATAGGGTATATGTTGGTGTGGGCCACCTCAAAACCCTGGTTCAGAAGCCTGCAACGCCCCCATCCATGGCCTATGCTGCCCAGTCAGGGTTTGCTCTCCCAAGTGATGAGCAGGTCAGGGGCTGGACTAGCTCTCTGGCTCTGATGACCCCATCAGGGCCAACTCTCCCACCTGCTGCCTGTGGCAAAGGCAAAAGACAGTGGAGGGGATCTCTCCCTCGCCAACATCAATAAAAGGCAGGACTGGCTTTCCCACACTCACAAACTTGGGGCTGTCTCATTCACAACCCCCATATCTAGGGCCATGCAGGGTTCTTCTAGTCTCTGGCTTGTTTCCTCTCCTGGAAGCCCATCTGGTGCTTGCCTGGTGCTGGACTGGTAGTCGTCCCATCACACGCTAGCTCCCTGTCTGAGACCCCTGGCCCTGAACTGGTGTTGGTCTTAGGCTTGCTTTTTTAGGGAATGTTAGATTTCATTAAGATGTTCACAGGTCAGAACACTGAATGTAGACATAGCCTCTCTCTTCTGTGCCACCTACTGGTGCACATATGACACAGCATCCGCATTGCAATGCCTCTAGGGGCAGGTTATTTTTATTTTTTAGGTAATTTTTTTACATTGTTAAATGAAAATTATATCATTTCCTTTCTCCCTTTCCTCCCGCCAACCCTTCCCATGTACCCTCCATGCTCTCTCAAATTCATGTTCTTTCTCTCTCCCCCCCCCCCCCCCCCCCGTGTGTGTGTGTGTGTGTGTGTGTGTGTGTGTGTGTGTGTGTGTGTGTGTGTGTGTGTAGGGGCTCTTTCCCCCTTGCACCCTCACCAACCCCATATTGTGTAATTTCTAATAGGAGCCATCCTAACTGAGGTTAAGGTGGAATCTTAGTGGAGTGTTGATTTATGGTTCCCTGATGGCTAAGGGTGCTGAACTCGCTTTTTACTGTTTTATATATTTGTTAATCCTCTGTACTTATCTCATTGAGAAGTGTCTATTCAATTCCATTGCCCATTTACAGATAGGAATGTTTGTTCTTTTGTTACTTAAAGCTTTTAGTTCTTTATTTTTCAGGTAGTAATCTCCTATAAAGTGACTATCTAGAACAGACATTTTTTTTCTCCTGTTCTGTAGACTATCTCTTCATTCCAGATTTTTTTTGGGGGGGGGTTGGAAATTTTTTAATGTATTTAAATTAACACATAATATTTATACATATGTAGACAGGTCATATGATGATTTTACTAATGTGACAATGTGTATTGACATCTGGATAATTAGCATTTGCATCTTATCAAACATCCTCCCTGTGTGCTAGGAAACTTTTTTCTTGTTTGTTTGTTTTTGTTTTTGTTTTTCGAGACATGGTTTCTCTTGCTTTCTAGACCAGGCTGGCCTTGAACTCACAGAGATTCACCTGCCTCTGCCTCCCAAATGCTGGGATTAAAGGCGTGCGCCACCACACCCGGCAATGCTGGTAAACTTTAAACTTTTCAAATTCTTTTGAAATATATCATAAAACATTGTAGGCTGTAATTGCCATTCTGTTATAAAACATCAGAACTTTTTTTTCTGTCTAATTGTATCTCACACCAGTTTCCTAACCCTTGCCAGTCCCTCTCCTTCCCAGTGTCTAGTGATCTCTGTTCCTTTATTCTTCTGTGGGGAGGTTGTACAGATGCATTTTAATTCAGTGTAGTCCCATGTGTCATTCCTGCTCTTATTTCCTGATCTGCTGGAGTCCGTCTGGAAAGTCTTCTCCAGTGCCTAGATCCTGAAGCAGTTCCCCTGCATCCTGCTCTATTGGTACATAGTGTGGCCAGAGAAAGAAAGGCACACAGAGTTCCAGATGTCATGCCACTGCTCACATGATTGACATCCTTAGAGGACCAGAGACCTGACCTTTTAATTTTTAAAATTTTATCCCCCACCTCCTTTTCTTTGCTGATTTTCTGAAGAGACTTTAAAAATAAAACTGATCTTTTTTCTTAGTTGGCCTTGCTAAGGGTGATGATTTGTTACTTAATTAAGTTATTTATCTATTTAGTTTACATTCTGACTGCAGTTTGTTAACTCCCTTCCTCTTCTTCTCTGCGTCTCTCTTCCTCCCCACCACCTTCCCTCTTCCTACCTCGCACCCAACTACTACTCCTCCTTCTCTTTTGAGAAGGATGGGCCTCTCATGGATACCAACCACCCATGGCATATCAAGTTGCAGTAAGACTAGGAACCTCCTCTCCTATTAAGGATAGATGAAACAGTCTAGGAGGAGGAAAGGATCCCAAACACCAACAACAGAGTCAGAGACAGCCTTTGCTCCCACAGTTAGCATTGACAAGAATACCAAGCTACACAGCTGTAACATATGTGCAGAGGACCTAGGTCTATTCCATGCAGACTCCCTGGTTGGCAGTTCAGTCTCTTTGACTCCCAATGAACCCAGATTAGTTGATTCTGTGGGTTTTCTTTTGGTGTCTTTGACCTCTCTGACTTCCACAACCCTTCCTCTTCCTTTGGCACAGGATTCAAAGGTGATTCTTCTTAAGGATCATTTCAAAGAATTAGCTTTTGTTTTCATTAAGTTTTGTCTGCTCATTTCCTAATTTTGATTTTATTGACTTTTTTCCTTCTTTTTGTAGTGCTGATGATTGAGTGAGTATAGGTTCTTATACATGCTGAGCAAGTCCTCTAAAACTGAGAGTTCTACTCATAGCCTGATGACATTGATATTTTATCTAATTTGCATTATTTATTTTCTTCTGCATACTTCTTTAAGGTTTCATTATTTTGTCTGTCTCATACATACACACAGTGCATGATGATAAAATGATCTGCATTACCACCTTTCATTTCCCTCCTACTTCTATTGGCCCTCTTCTTCCTCCCAACCAGTCCCCCCTACTTTCACTTATTAGGCAGACTTTGTGCAGGTAGCCACTGCTCATGATTGTTACACCCAGAAAACAGCATTTCACAGGACTTCTCCCTAACTTCCAACTCTTACAGTCTTTCCACCCTCTCTTCCTCCATGTTCCTTGGTCTTTGGAAGGGGTCTTATAAGTGTCCTGTTTATGGCTGAAGACTCAGCAATCACTGTTCCCAGGGCTTTGGCCAGTTGTGAGCCTGAGCATTAGGTGTCACCCTGTGCAGTGGGACCTGCTCTGACCAAAGCTGAGAGCAGCACTGTCTGCCCACACATATGAGCATTTAGAAGGCAGTTTGACTGTATATTCCTTTTCTGCTTACTTTACTGAGTTTTTTTTTCCTGGTTTCCTAAGGTTGAATCTTAGATTGGATTATTGATTTTTAAATTTTTATTCTTTTCTAATATGTGCATATACTACTAAAAGTTTCCCCTTGAGACTTGCTTTTGCTGCCTATTGTAAGCTTTGATAAACCAAATTTTAATTTTCCCTTAATTCAATGCTTTTTTGGTTTTTTGAGAGAGAATCTTCCCATGTAGCCCAAGCTGGTCTAAAACATGCTGTGTTGCCCAAGATGGCCTTGAACTTGTAATTTTCTTGTCTGTACCTCCCGAGTACCAGGATTACAAGTGGCACCACCATGCCCAGCCACTCCAAAATGCTTTAAAATTTTCTCTTGAGTGTTTTCTTCTGACCACTGTGCTATTTTACAAGAGTTGTTTGATCTTCATGTACCTGAGGTTTTTTCCAACTCTTTCTATTACTGATTTCTAGCTTGATTCCACTGTGTCATAAGGCCAGACATTGTATGATTTTGATCTTTAAACTTGTGAAGGTGTGTTTGATGACTCAAAATGTTTTCTATCTTGGTGGATTTTCCATAGGAACTTGAGAGGAGAATATAATCTGATGTTGTTAGATAAAGTGGAGACACTGAAAGACAGCATCTTCTTAAACTTAGCATGTTCTTACCATATGTACAGCAATTACATTCATTTCATTGCTGTGTACCTAAATGAGATAATAGCATGTCTACACAGAACCTGTTGAAGGGTTCCTCTGCTACCCCCTGAGTTCTCCACCACATTGCTTCCCTAAGTGAGCACATGTGCTTTCCTTGCTTTAAATGCCAGTTTGGGACTGAAAGGTAGATCAGTGGTTAAGAGCACTTGCTGTCCTTCCAGAGCTTCAGTTCTTTGCACCCACAAGGTAGCTCACAACTTGTGGTGACTCCACATCCAAGGCTTTTGGTGCCCTCTTCTGGCACTGCATATAACACACACACACACACACACACACACACACACACACACACACACACA
>CAJQZJ010016855.1:2974073-2999721 GCA_907164525.1 Lophiomys imhausi | reverse complement strand
ACACACACACACACACACACACACACACACACACACACACACACACACAAATGCAACACAAAATAAATTTTTGGGTGTGGTGGCACACACCTTTAGTCCCAGTACTCTGGAGACAGAGGCAGACAGATAGATCTCTGAGTTCTAGGACAGCCTCGTCTACAGAGTGAATTCCAGGGCAGCCAGGACTACACAGAGAAACCCTGTCTCAAAAAAAAAAAAAACTACATAAATGAGTAAATCTTAAATGCCAGTACATGCTGGTGCATTCCAGACAGCTGCAGCTTGTCCTAGTATGCCGTACTTACTTCTATCAAGCCTGTAAGCATTCACATGTAGAAGATTAGGGAACACCTGAGACTTTCATTCTCTGAAATAGAACTTTTAAAAATTATTTCAGTGTTTTATTTCTACAAACAGCTATATATAAAACAGGCTTTTCTCAACTAAAAGCCATTCAAAAGTTTGGGTCCAGTCCTCTGAGCAGCAAACGGGGGAATGTGCTTTTATAGGGAAAGAGAAGATAGAACTAAAGTACAGAAAATATGAAAGAGCCTTTTATGATTTTTCCTGTGTGGATTTTTTTTTCTAATTATTGAAAATGTTCCTAGGTGCTAGTTTTACCAGGCAGTGTTTAAGATTCATCCTTGGTGACTTCATTTTCCTCAGTCTCCATTACACTCTTTCATCTCTCTTGCTCATTCCATCAGCAACTATTATTACAGTTCTCTTCTAAATATGGGTCTGGTCTGCCCATCTCTTTGTTTTCTTGAAAGTTCCCTATTCAAAGCCACTATCACAGTTTGCCTCTACTTTTCCACAGTGGCTTCCATTCATTCTTGATCTAGAGACCAGAGTAATCCTTAAAAGATGCAAATTTCATCATATCCTTCTTTACTTAAGATATTTGAATCAGTTCCAAATCTGGCTCCTTGCCATAGCCTCCAAGATCTTAAGTCATCTGCTACTTCCCACTCTGTAGCCTCCCTTTCCAGTACTCCCCACTCTGTAGCCTCCCTTCTCAGTGCTCCCTGCTATGAAGCCTCCCTTCTGAATGCTCTATTTAGCTCTGTCCCCATTTTTTTTTTGTTTTTTCGAGACAGGGTTTCTCTGTTTAACAGCTCTGGCTGTCCTGGACTCGCTTTGTCTATGTTCCTGTTTCTTTTGGTCTGTTGGTTGTAGCATAGTTATCCTGTACTACTTGGCTAAAAGCCAATTATAAGTGAGTAGATGCCATGTGCATCTTTCTGAGTCTGGGTTAGCTCACTCAAGATGAGCTTTTCTGTTCCATCCATTTGGCAGAAAATTGCATGATTTTGTTGTTTCTGATAGCTGAGTAGTATTCCATTGTGTAAATGTACCACAGATTTTTTTTTTTATCCATTCTTCAGTTGAGGGACATCTGGATTGTTTCCAATTTCTAGCTATTACAAATAAAGCTGCTATGAGCATAGATGATGAGATGTTCTTGTGGTTTGGTGAGGAATCGTTTGGATGTATACCCAGAAGTGGTATGACTGGGTCTTGAGGTAGAGTAATTCCAAGATTTCTAAGATATTGGCAGACTGATTTCCATAGTGGTTGTACAAGTTTGCACTCCCACCAGCAGTGGAGGAGTGTTCCCCTTTCTCCACAGCCTCACCTGGCCATTCTGACAGGTATGAGATGGAATCTCAGAGTTGTCTTGAGTTGCATTTCTCTTATGATTAAGGATGTTGAGCACTTCTTCAAGTGTCTCTCAGCCATTAGAGATTTCTCTTTTGTGAATTCTCAGTTTAGCTCTGTTCCCAATTTTTTGATAGGATTATTTGGTTTCTTTGTGTTTAATTTCTTGAGTTCTTTATAAATTATGGATATTAGTCTTCTGTCAGATGTGGGGTTGGTGAAGATCTTACCCCAGTGTGTAGGTTTCTGTTTTATTTGAATAACAGTCCTTTGTCTTACAGAAGCTTTTCCATTTCATGAGGCCCCATTTATGATTATTGCTCTTAGACCCTGAGCTATTGGTGTTCTCTGTTCAGGAAGTTGTCAACCTCTGTTGATGAGTTCGAGGGTTTTCGCCACTTTCTCTTCTATTAGATTTAGTGTGTCAGGCTTTATGTTAAGGTGTTTGATCCACTTGGATTTAAGTGTTGTACAAAGTGATAAGTACTGGTCTATTTCTGATCTTGTACATGTCGACTTCCAGATAGATCAGCACTATTTGTTGAAGATGCTTTCCTTTTTCCATTGTATGGTTTTTGGCTTCTTTGTCAAAAAATAAGTGACCATAGGTGTGTGGTTCATCAAGATGATATCTCAATACTGAATATCTATGCCCCAAATACCAGGGCACCCACATTTGTAAAAGAAACTCTTCTAAAACTTAAACTGCACATCAATCCCCACACATCAATAGTGGGAGACTTTAACACCCCACTCACAACAATGGACAGGTCATCAAGACAGAAACCAAACAGAGAAATAATGAGTCTTAACAGTGGTCATGAACCAGATGGACCTAACAGATATCTACAGAACATTTCACCCAAACACTATAGAATATACCTTCTTCTCAGCACGACACAGAACCTTCTCCAAAATTGACAATATAGTCAAGAACAGATACAAGAAAATTGAAATAATCTCTGTATCTTATCAGACCACCATGGATTAAATCTGGACTTCAACAACAAAAGAAATAACAAGAGCCTACACATTCATGGAAACGGAACAACTCTCTACTCGATAACCACTAGGTCAGAAGAACAATAAAGAAGGAAATCAAAGACTTCCTAAAATCCAACGAAAATGAAGGCACCACATACCCAAACTTATGGGACACAGTGCAAGCAGTGCTACGAGGAAAGTTCATAGCACCAAGTGCCTTCAAAAAGAAAATTGTGACAGCTCATGTTAACGAATTAACAAAAAAACTGGAAGAGCTAGAAGAAAAAAGAGGCAAACACTCCCAAGAGGAGCAGAAGGCAGGAAAACATCAAACTTAGGGCTGAAATCAACAACTTAGAAAAACAAATGAGGGGATCCAAGATGGTGGCGGCAGGCGCGGATGTATTTTGATTTCGGGGCAACAGTCACAAGGTGGCAAGTGTTGCAGGATGCTGTATAAAGGGCATGGCCCCTTTTAAATCTCACCCAGCTACACAGAGACCACGGAAGATGCCTGGGCAGGACACCCCTTCCAACTCTCGGACACGCTAGGAAGCCTCTGGACCCAGGAATTGGGACAACCCATCCCCCAAAAGGAGAAATCCCCGGTAAGTTCCAACCTAATACCCAGCCTGCAAATTCAGAAACCACGCAGAGATAATCCCCACCCTGCTGGGCACTCCCAGGTCTCACACAGACAATCCAATTATCTGGCGAAAGATTGCAACCCTTGGAAGTGAAATAGCTCCACTTCAAAGCACCTTCAGATTGCAGTCTGTGACGTCACTGACCAGTTTCCAAGCCGCGGGAGCAGCAAGGCTATTGGAGCTGAACTGCAAATTTACCCCCTACAGGAACCAACCCCGGGCAAACTGCAAGATATTTGAAAATGTCCTATATCGAACTTTTGTACTAGTAAGGACCCTTCCGGCGGTGATTCAGAGCTTACTTGTACACAGCTCCGCCACCTGAATTAATTAGATCTCGACCTGGGAGGCAGGACTGAATGACTCACCTTATAGGGATGGAGTAAGGCAACTCGAATCCTACACCACAGTGCCCCCTTTGGACCCAAGTCCAGAATACAGCAAAAAAAAAAAAAAAATTCCACATGGCCAGAGGCCCCAGACCAAAAAAAAACAGAGCGAAATGTCTCCAACAAAAGAAAGCAACGCTATTCCATCCAGCCCGAACCACCTCACCACAACTGAAACACAGGAAAATGATGACAATTCTACATTATGGAAAGTGATAAAGTCCCTTCAAGAAGAACTTAAAACTATGAAGGAATTCAAAGAAGCCACAATTTTACAAGTCAAAGCAACGGATAACATCATTAAAGAGCTCCAAGCCAAGATGACCCAGCTTGAACAGCAAAAGGATAAAGCAATGAATGATCTCCAGACAAAAACAAGCAAACTGGAGAAGGAAATGTACAAAATGAACACTACCATTCAAGACATGAAAATAGAAATGGAAACAATAAAGAAAACACAGTCAGAGTTAAAAGAGGAAATGGAGAATCAAGAGAAGAGAACAGGAACTATGGATGTGAGTATGAAAAATAGGATGCAAGAGATGGAAGACAGGATCTCAGGCATGGAAGATTCGATGGAAGAAATCAGTACAACATCCAAAGAAAATGAGGCTAAAAAATCTCTCACCCACAACATCCAAGAAATCAAGGACTCAATGAAAAGACGGAACCTAAGAATTATAGGCATAGAGGAAAGAGAAGACTTCCGACACCATGGTCCAGGAAATATCTTCAACAAAATCATAGAAGAAAACTTCCTAAACCTAAAGAAAGAGATGCCAGTAAAAATCCAAGAGGCTTACAGAACACCAAACAGATTAGATCAGAAAAGAAACTCCTCTCGCCACATAATAATAGAAACTCCAAATGTAGAGAACAAAGAAAGGATATTAACAGCTGTAAGAGAAAAAGGCCAAGTCACATACAATGGCAGACCCATCAGAATCACACCTGACTTCTCCTCAGAAACTTTAAAGGCTAGAAGGGCTTGGACGGATGTCCTACAAGCCCTGAGAGAACATAGGTGCCCAGCCCGACTACTATATCCAGCAAAACTCTCTATCAACATAGAAGGAGAAAACAAGATATTCCATGACAAAATCAAATTCAAACAATATCTCCTCACAAACCCAGCCCTACAGAAGATCCTAGAAGGAAAATTCCAACACAGAGAAGATAACTACACTCAAGAAAACAGAGGAAATAGAAACCTCCACAGCAACTAAACAAAAGAGAAACACAAGACAGCCAGCTATACCAAAATAATGGGAAATAACAACCCCTGGTCATTAATATCCATCAACATCAAAGGACTCAACTCACCAATAAAAAGACACAGACTTACAGACTGGATCCATAAACAAGACCCATCTTTTTTCTGTATACAAGAAACACATCTCACTATTGAAGATAAACACTACCTCAGAGCAAAGGGCTGGGAAAAGGTTTTCCAAGCAAATGGACCCAGGAAACAAGCTGGAGTAGCCACCCTAATATCAAACAAAATAGACTTCCAATTCAAGTTAATAAAAAAAAAAAAACAGAGAAGGGCATTACATACTCATTAAAGGAAATATCCACCAAGAGGTCAGCTCAATATTGAACATCTATGCCCCAAATACAAAGGCACCTACATTTATAAAAGAAACGCTTCTAAAACTTAAGTCGCACATTGATCCAAACACTTTAATAGTGGGAGACTTCAACACCCCACTCACAACTGTGGACAGATCATCAAGACAGAAGCCAAACAGAGAAATAATGAATCTAAAGAGATCATGAACCAAATGGACCTAACAGATATCTACAGAACGTTTCACCCAAACACAAAAGAATACACCTTTTTCTCAGCACCTCACGGAACCTTCTCCAAAATAGACCATATAGTTGGACACAAAGATAGCCTCAACAGATACCAGAAAATTGAAATAACCCCTTGTATCTTATCAGACCACCATGGAATAAAGCTGGACTTCAATAGCAAAAGAATCAACAGAAAGTCTACACTCACATGGAAATTGAACAACTCTTTACTAGAGGACCACTGGGTCAGGGAAGAAATAAAGAAAGAAATCAAAGAATTCTTAAAATCCAATGAAAATGAAGACACAACATACCGAAACCTATGGGACACAATGAAAGCTGTGCTACGAGGAAAGTTAATAGCACTAAGTGCCTTCAAAAAGAAAATTGTGACAGCTCATATTAGCGAATTAACAGCTAAACTGGGTGAATTGGAAAAAAAAGAAGCAAACACTCCCAAGAGGAGCAGAAGGCAGGAGATCATCAAACTTAGGGCTGAAATCAACAACTTAGAAACAAAAAGAACTATACAAAGAATCAATGAAACCAAGAGTTGGTTCTTCGAGAAAATCAACAAAATAGACAGACCCTTAGCCAAATTAACTAAAAGACAGAGGGAGAAAACAAAAATCAACAGAATCAGAAATGAAAAGGGAGAAATAACAACAGACATTGAGGAAATCCAGAGAATATTTGAATCCTACTTTAAAAATCTATACTCCACCAAATTTGAAAACTTAAGTGAAATGGACAATTTTCTTGATAGATTCCACCTGCCAAATCTAAATCAAGATCAGATAAACAGATTAAACAGCCCTATAACCCCTAAGGAAATAGAAACAGTCATTAAAAATCTGCAAACCAAAAAAAGCCCAGGGCCCAGGGCCAGATGGCTTTAGCAAGGAATTCTACCGGACCTTCAAAGAGGAGCTAACACCAATACTTTTCAAACTCTTTCACAAAATAGAATCTGAAAGAACATTGCCAAACTCATTCTATGAGGCCACAGTCACCCTGATTCCTAAACCACACAAAGACCCAACAAAGAAAGAGAACTTCAGACCAATCTCCCTCATGAACATAGATGCAAAAATACTTAATAAAATACTAGCAAACCGAATTCAAGAACACATCAAAAGTATCATACACCATGATCAAGTAGGCTTCATCCCAGCGATTCAGGGATGGTTCAACATACGAAAGTGTATCTACGTCATTCACCATATAAACAAGATGAAAGAAAAAAAACACATGATAATCTCGCTAGATGCAGAAAAAGCATTTGACAAAATCCAACACCCCTTCATGCTAAAAGTTCTGGAGAGAACGGGCATACAAGAACTGTACCTAGAAATAATAAAGGCAATATACAGCAGGCCAGTGGCCAACATCAAAATAAATGGAGAGAAACTTAAAGCATTTCCTCTAAACTCAGGGACAAGACAAGGACGTCCACTTTCACCATATCTCTTCAATATAGTACTTGAAGTTCTTGCTAGAGCAATAAGACAACTAAAGGACATCAAGGGGATAAACATCGGAAACGAAGAAGTCAAATTATCCCTATTTGCAGATGATATGATAGTATACATAAGCGACCCCAAAATTCCACCAGAGAACTCTTACAGCTGATAAACACCTTAGCAAAGTGGCTGGATGAAAAATTAATTCAAAAAAATCAGAAGCCCTTCTTTATACAACAAACAAATGGGCTGAGGAAGAAATAAGGGAAACAACCCCCTTCACAATAGCCACAAACAACATAAAATACCTAGGGGTAACTCTACCCAAGCAAGTAAAGCACCTGTACAACAAGAACTTCAAGCCCTTGAAGAAAGAAATGGAAGAGGCCTTTAGAAGATGGAAAGATCTCCCATGCTCATGGATAGGTAGGATCAACATAATAAAAATGGCCATCCTACCAAAAGCAATATATAGATTCAATGCAATTCCTATCAAAATACCAACACAATTTTTTATAGACTTGGAAAGAGCTAGCCTCAATTTCTTATGGAACAACAAAAAGCCCAGAATAGCTAAATCAATCCTGTACAATAAAAAAACATCTGGAGGTATTACCATCCCAGATTTCAAGCTGTACTACAGTGCAATATTTGTAAAAACAGCATGGTATTGGTATAGAAACAGACCAGTAGATCAATGGAATCGAATTGAAGATCCAGAAATAGACCCACACACTTATGGCCACCTAATTTTTGACAAAGAAGCCAAAAGCACACAATGGAAGAAGGACAGCATCTTCAACAAATGGTGCTGGTCCAACTGGATGTCCATTTGTAAAAGAATGAAGTTAGACCCATACTTATCACCTTGTACAAAACTTAAGTCCAAGTGGATCAAAGACCTTAACATAAGGCCGGTCACACTAAATCTGCTAGAAGATGAAGTGGGAGAAACCCTCGAACTAATTGGCACAGGCGACAACTTCCTGAACAGAACACCAACAGCTCAGGACTTGCGATCAACAATCAATAAATGGGACCTCATGAAACTGATAAGCTTCTGTAAGGCAAAGGACACTGTCATTCGAACAAAACGGCAGCCTACAGACTGGGAGAAAATCTTCACCAACCCCACATTTGACAGAGGGCTAATATCCAAAATCTACAAAGAACTCAAGAAACTAAATGCCAAGAAACCAAATAATCCAATCAAAAAATGGGGGACAGAGCTAAATAAAGAATTCACAAAGGAGGAATCCTAATGGCTGAGAGACACTTGAAGAAATGTTCAACATCCTTAATCATCAGAGAAATGCAACTCAAGACGACTCTGAGATTCCATCTCACACCTGTCAGAATGGCTAAGATCAAAAACTCAAATGACAGCCCATGCTGGCGAGGGTGTGGAGAAAGGGGTACCCTACTCCATTGCTGGTGGGAATACAGGCTTGTGCAACCACTATGGAGGTCAGTCTGGCGATATCTTAGAAAACTTGGAATAGCTCTGCCTCAGGACCCAGCCATACCACTTCTGGGTATACACCCAAATGCCTCTTCACGGAATCATAAGGAAATTTCCTCATCTATGTTCATAGCAGCCTTATTTGTAATAGGTAGAAACTGGAAACAACCCAGATGTCCCTCAACCGAAGAATGGGTTAAAAAACTGTGGTATATCTACACAATGCAATATTATTCAACTATCAGGAACAATGAAATTATGCAATTTGCAGCCAAATGGATGGAACTAGAAAAGCTCATCCTGAGTGAACTAACCCAGACTCAGAAGGACACATATGGCATCTATTCACTTATAGTAGGATTTTAGCTATATATTAGAAGGTATCGATACTACAACTAACACACCACAGGGAACTTGGACATAGACTTCTTATTTTTAATTTTTATTTTGTATATATTATTTATATTTTTTTCTATTTTTTAGTCTTTTTTTATTTAATATATGCTTATTGATTTGTTTGTTTAGTAGTTCTCTCTCCCGGGCAACGAGACACTTTTCACTGATGGTACTGCTTCGTAGATCCCCAATGAATGAAGAGGCTCTTGGCCCTCATACGACCTCTCAACTGAGATGAGGGACTGTTATATAAGGACACCCCACCCCAGAGAAATGGGATGGAAAGGTTAGGAGGTAAAGAAAAAAAATGAAATGTGATGTTTCGGCCTTTTACTACTAACTGTCATAAACTGTTTAGGATAATTAAGAAATGCAAACTAATGGTTATGCAAGCCAGTCATTCTGTTAGGTACTATGACAGCCTATTATAGTTACTTGCTAAGCTAATCAGAAATAAACCTGCTAAGACACAAGCAACATCTGCTTACCCTAATATTAGAGATAGATAGGGCCTCTTCAAAAACCTCAAGAGATCTGCAGAATATGGCATTCAAAGATGTTTTCGTAACTTTAGATTTTTTTTTATATCAAGACATATCAACTCCTGACAGCACCCCCTATTCTCCTCCCAGTAGAAGATGAGCATCGAAGAATCTCCAGTGGGAGATGAATGAATTAGTCACAAGCCTATCTCTTGGTAGGAAAAGCCCCTTGCTCCAACTGTAGACAGAATGCTGTCCAAAAATGACAAAACCTGGAAGCAGGTAAGTTGACAGCCTAGCTCTGCCAAGACAGGGTAAGTAAGTCCTTCATAACCCCTGCTCTACAATCAATGTCTGTCAGAGAAATGGGGCCAAATGACTGAAGATCGATGCTGTAATGTATGGAGAGAAAATTGGAACTGTCCAGGCAGCCACTGGTATGTCATTTCTTAGTTTGGGAAGCTGCAGCCCTGTACTTCCTATAAAATCAGATCTATTTATCCCTCTCAAGTCTCTGAGGTGGTTGAAGAACAGGTAGCTAGAGTCTCATAATTAAATTTTGAGTTGTTTAGGAGTCAAGATTGTGTTATACATCTAAGAAGATACTTTTAAAATTGTGTTGCAGTTAGTATGAATGTTGAGTCAGATATAGACCTTTAAACTCATGGTGATGTTTAGATAGTAGAATGTTAAAGTCAGGTACCAAATACATATGGACTGGTCATTGGGAATGTATGTTATGCCATATAACCCTCATAACTGTGGCCTAATTACCTCTGTTGTACTGTATTGTATTTATTTTTATAAGAGAAAGAGCCATTTGTTGGACTGAAAGGGGAAACTGTAGGGGGAAATAAGATATACCTTAAACTTAAAAGAAAAAGAAAAAGGGAAGAGGATGGGGGTTTGAGGATGGGAGGGTGGAACTGGAGGGGGAATAGGGAGGGGACTGCGATTGAGATGAACTCGAAGAAATAAAAAAATAAAGGAAAAAAGTAAAAAAAAAAATGAACAATACAAAGAGTCAATGAAACCAAGAGTTGGTTCTTTTAGAAGATCAACAAAATAGACAAACCCTTAGCCAAACTAACTAAAAGGTGGAGAAAAAAATACCCAAATCAACAAAATCAGAAATGAAAAGGGAGAAATAACAGTAGGTCTATTTTAATTTAATGAAGCAAAAAGGAGGGAGAAAAAAATTCAGACAGTCTGACCCAATTCTGAGGATGTTCCTGTAACTACCTGTTTGCTTCCCCCAAAAGTTCCAGTGAAGATACACGCAAAGCAACAGAGGCATGTGAGAACTGAAATATTGCCCTGTTATTAGTGTGGCTCTGATAGACTTGATTTGTCCAAGGCTCTCCACCCTAAACTCAAACCGAGATTTCAGGATGTTAATTCCCAACTACCTTAGATAGAGGGTGCAAGAGAGCAGCCTGAGCTGCCGAATGAGGGAAGAGGCTGCGAGGTGGACCAGGCCTGGAGTTGCTTTCTAGGCTAAGCTCCCCTGGCCACAGTTCTGGAAGTGGACCAGTTCCACAAAGTCCTTTCATCCAAGCCTTTAACAAGAGCAGATGAAAAAAGGAGGTTCTCTTTTCCACGATATCACCTTCCAGACAGGAAGAAATTGTACACTACTATAGGGGAGGTCTTCTTGAGCCTACTGATAATAAGCAAATTGGAAACCAAGAAAGAAAAATTTGAAAAAAAATGAAGGGTCCTAAAATGTAAACAATACAGTGTAGCTTCATAGAAATGAAAAAGTGAGCCGGGCGGTGGTGGCGCACGCCTTTAATACCAGCACTCGGGAGGCAGAGGCAGGTGGATCTTTGTGAGTTCGAGGCCAGCCTGGTCTACAAAAGTGAGTCCAGGACAGCCAGGGCTACACAGAGAAACCCTGTCTCGAAAAAACCAAAAAAAAAAAAAAAAAAAAAAAAAGAAATGAAAAAGTGTTTTATGATTTTTTCAATTTTTTAGATTGTTTTTGTTTGTTGGATAACATATAAAGTAATAGATTTTATCATTGCATTTTCATAGACATTTAAAAGGATGACAAAAGTGTCAGTAGAAAGTTTCAAAGAGATCTGTGAAGAAAACAGCAACAGAGGCCTATCTAGGCATGCGGTAGGCTAAGGTTGCAATGTTGGTGCTGGTGGGATCAGTGCAGAGCTTGGAGCAGTTCATTAAGAAAAGTGACCATGGAGAACAACAAAACCTCAGTGGATTCAAAATCCATTAATAGTTTTGAAATAAAGACCATACATGGAAGCAAATCAATGGACTCTGGAATATATCTACACGGTAGTTACAAAATGGATTATCCCAAAATGGGTGTATTATAATAATTAATAATAAAAACTTCCATAAAAGCACTGGAATGACACCTCGGTCTGGTACTGCTGGCGATGCAGCCAACCTCAGACAGACATTCTTGGGCCTGAAATATGAAGTCAGAAATAAAAATGATCTCACTGGAGAAGAAATTGTGGAATTGATGGAGAGTGTTTCTAAAGAAGATCATAGCAAACAGAGCAGTTTTATTTGGTAATGCTAAGCCATGATGATGAAGGAGTAATTTATGGAACAAATGGGCTTGTTGACCTGAAAAAAATTAACTAGTTACTTCAGAGGAAACTACTGCCAGAGTCTAACTGGAAAAACCTAAACTCTTCATCATTCAGGCCTGCCTGCTGATTTCCTGTATGCCTACTCCACAGCACCTGGTTACTTACCTATTCCTGGAGAAATTCGAAGGATGGGTCCTGGTTTATCCAGTCCCTTTGAGCCATGCTGAAACTGTACGCGAACAAGCTTGAGTTTATGCACATCCTTACCCATGTTAACTGGAAGGTAGCGACAGAATTTGAGTCCTTCTTCCTTGACTCCACTTTTCACGCAAAGAAACAGATTCTGTGTATTGTATCTGTGCTCTCAAAAGAACCGTACCTTTATCACTAAAGAAATGAGTGGGGGTTTGTTACTGAGATGTAACTTGAAGAAAAAAAAAATAAAGTATTTAAAAAAAAAAAAAAGAAATGAGTGGGGGAGTTTCTGTTTTGTTTCTTCTTGTTTTGAATGCCAGATGGGGAAAGTGTCAGGGAGACTTTATTTCTCTCATTTAAATCAGGTCTACTGTTCCAGATGGTACTTTGAGCCATGCCACTGCCTTAGCAATACAACCACAACCACAATGCAGCTATCTCAAGTTCACCATCAGGTAGTTAAATTGGAATTTAATTAGGAACAAATAAGTGTCCTTAATGGTACTATCATTATAGAGGAAATTACAAATTTACCCTTTTTATAGTTAGCAAGATTTGTTGATGCTATGAATTTTGAAGTAATTATGAAGAAGTTAAACTTTGCAGTGATGATTTTCTTTTCTCTATACACATTAAGAATGTCATTCTAATTTTTGTTAAAGTGTAGAAATGTCAAATTGTAAGTCTTAGAACTTGAAACCATGAGCAGAGTCAAAGGTTTGAACCCTTATTTTAGAAGTGATGTATGGAAATGAAACATTGGACCACTGTAGCATACATTGTAGCTATGGGTTTTGTGACATTTGTCCTGAGCACACATTTGTCATTTTAAAAAAATCATATTTTATTATTGGGAAAAAATGAGTATTTGTGAGAGAGGAAAAACATGAGCAAACTCTGTTGACTCTTGGAATGCTACTCTACTTCAGGAGCGGACATGATGACAAGGTGCTAATGTCCGCCAGCATTTGTTTCTTAATTGTTCTTATACAAATCAACCTAGTTTTACAGACCAGCAAAATATCTAAAAAGTAGTTACGTAGTAGCCTCAAATTGTAGATGGTTAGAATGAAATAAAGAAGTTCTACAGGAGCATGCTTAAATACCAGTTGTGAAATAGAAGTAAGGAAAGGAAAAATGAATCTACTCTAATTGAAGAGAAGGTTTAAGCCAGATCAGAGACATGGCAGAGCCATGGACACAACTTCAGAAAAGCACTGCCAGCTGGACCCACCCTATGAGTTCTCGTTTGTGTGGATGATATTCCCCAGGGTTCAAGTCACCACATGAGTAAGTGAATCAGATCAAAAACTTCTGAGAAAGGGCTTTTCCAAAGTGGTGAGAGTCTCGAGAAAGTTCACTGAACTCTGTGTACAGTCTGTGAGCATGCTGACTTTTCTGTTGAAGTTTACAATAAAATGAAAACAATAGTGATATTTGGATCATCACCAGAAATTAAAGGACCATGGCACACAGGACTTGGAAAGCATCCAGTCATAGGCCCTGCAACCCACCTGGAAAAGGTGCAGAATTGAGTCCATTCCCATCAGAGAAACTGTGCTCCAGGCTTCCTCATTCATGGAGGTGCTGTGTCATTGCTGGCTATCCTGATATGTCCCGCATTTCATGTAAGCTTCCTTTTTGCACAAAGAAAGGAACTCACATTTACAATTGATAGATTCTTGTTTAAGGTGTATCTACTCTTTCTAAGTAAATATAGCATGTGATAATATTTTAAAGTGTGTTCCCATAGGACAATTTTATAAAAGTTTGTTATCTTGCATTTTTATTTCAAAAAATAAATTCAGATTTAAAATTTAAAAAAAGAAAAGTAAAGAAAACAACAGACCAAGGAAGGCCTTGGATAGGACATTTGTGGTTTCAGAAATGCTTTCAGAAAAGCTGAGTCCGGTGGCACTTGGGAGACTGAGGCAATGGACTGAGAGCTTGAGGACAACCTGTATTACATATCGAGATCCTTCCTTAAGTTTAATTATTTAATTATGAGTTTTAGTGACTCTGTGGGCAAGAAACCAAAATCACAGGAAAATTAAGGTGAATGGCAGGTATAGGACTCTCATACGAGTGTTTAAATAGTGTGAGAGGGAGAAATAACCCAGGGTGGGAGTGTCCCTCCTTATGCTTCCACATAGTAAGAGTCACTTGGAGGGCCTGGTAAGCAGGGAGGGAAAGAAGCCAGGTATGGCAGCACAGGCCTGTAATCGGTGGTTCTAGAGTCAGAGGCAAGAGGATTGCCATGTGTTTAAGGCCACATGGTGAGTTTTAGGTTAGCTTGAGCTATGGTATAAGACTCTGTCTCAAAAATTAACTGGTTAATTAAAATTTAAAAGGTATGAAAAAAAACAGATTAAAAGGTAAGACCAGTTGGATCTAGCATATGTAATGCTTCTTGGAGCCCTGAACTGCCCTACTTGGAATGCCAGATACAGGTCAGTATTTGTAGTTTTATAGCCCCTCAGGAACTTGCATTTCTGGCTCTTGCCTCCTCACCAGAATGTCCTGGAGACCTTGAGATAGTTCATATGTCCCTACTTAAAGCTGAACACAGGTCTCACCTTGGGCTAGACCTACTTTCTGCAGTCTTGTGTTAGACAAATGGACATCAGGGTTCCTGATGTAAGGGCGTGTGTCTTTTTATTAGTGAACGATTTCAAAGTGGAAGAAGGACAGAGATTAATAGTGTGTTTTTTTAGTTGATTGTGTGTGAGGGTTTTGCCTGCCTATGTGTCTGTATACCATGTACATGCCTGGTGCCAAATGCAGCTAGAAGAAGACATTGGATCCTGTGGAACTGGACTTAAAGATGGTTGTCAGCCACAATGTAGGTTCTGGGAACCAAACCTGGGTCTTTGGAAGAGCAGCAAATGTTCTTAATTTCTGAGCCATTTCGCCAGTGCAGAGACAGATACTTTTTGAAAGAAGAAAATAAAGATGTTTCTGGTCTGTAATTTCTCTATCATAGTAAAAAGGGGACAGTGATTGTCATTTACTCATTCATACAGCGAGGGCTTCAGGATGTTCTAACTATACACAAGGCTCTGGATTCATTCACCAGCAACAGAAACAATAACGATTAAATGCAAATGAAAATAATAAAAACAGATAAAAAGAAGCTAATTTTGAAACAACAACAATAATAATATATTAAACAACTATAGAAACAGAACATTTTTATAAGGTGAGGCTAATTAACTTTGGCTTTTTTGCACTTTTTAATATTATTCAAAAAATACTGTCTTTTTGACCTGAGTGAACACACTAATATTCCAAATTGGTTACTTCCAATCTTCAACAAGCGTTCTTCTATGTAGCAATCAGCATTAAATATTTGACGCTGAGGGTGCTGAAAGGCCTAAACCTTTTCTCCCTGTTCCTTTGCTTGTTAGGAGCCATCGTAGTAGAAACCCTGACCCCTTGATCCACTGTAAGAGCAAATGAACAAAGAATGAACTAGATTTCAAAATATTTTGTTTTTAGATGTTACTTGTTGTGTTGAAGTCATCATCCAACATCTGATTCTGATTTTGAGATTCTTAATTTGTTCTTTTTAAAGATTCAGATTTTAAAAACATAAACACATTTCCACTCAGTTTTCCCATGAACCTCATCCCATAACTCAACTCCAAACATCCTGCTCCTACGGCACCCTGCTGTGTTCCTCCCATTGCTGGATTAGGACTGTCCCTGGGTGCCTGGTGGACACATACAATGCTTGTTTCCAAGACAACAGAAGTGCCTTGTGCTGTAGACTAGACACATACACCACCTAAAGCAGAACTCATCAAATCAGGTTGATTTCATGCTCAGAGCTTCCTGTATCCCTTTGAATACCTGTTTAACAGCATATGGATTAAATATGAAAGTAACTCATGAAATCTATTCTGAATTTATAGGATTTCTTGCACTGCAAGGTGAGTTGAATACTTTATAAAGGCTTATAAAAGTAGTTGTTAAGTGTGTAAAATATTCTGAGGATATTTTATTATAGATTCAATTAAAATTTTATTGCATTAAGACTATAGGAAGATGTTTTAGTAGTTGTGGATATTGTTACATTTGTGTAGGCATCCTGAAAATGATGCTTTGAAAATCCCCTAGGCTGACCTCAGAAATGTCCTCTGCTTGTCCTCCTCTACCCTAGGACCGCCGAGTACCTCAGGACCCAGGACCAGCTTTCTAACTGCTGCGTTCTGTAAGCCTGATAGTCTTAGTTTCTGCTCCATGCATTTTATTCGTTTACATATGTTGAAACCCAGGCACCCTGATGGTGTTTTGGACCAGAATTCCACTGCTTGGTGAGACCTGTAGGCTGAATAAGTTACAGTGTGTTACATATGAGACAGAGGGATAGCTCCATGAATAAGTTACAGTTTGGTTATATATGAAGCAAAGAGAGGGGGAGAGGGAGAGGAAGAGGGAATGAGAGAGGGATCAAGGTCGATCTAGCTAGAGTATGGTAGTAAGTGATTATGGGAGGAAGTAACTTGTCCTGTATGGAACATTTAGAGAAGATGCCAGGAATGGGACCATATCTCAAAGAGTGACCTGAAATTTGTCACATGGTGGAAGGGAAGCCTGGCAGAGGGCACTGTGTGTGTAAAAGCCTAGTGTTTAGAAAGAGTGACTTTGAAGGAAGCAAGCAAGCAAACAATTCACAGATCCTAGGGTTGGGAGGAAATGGCTGAAGCTGGAGTCTTGTTAATACAGTGGTGCCCATGGGTGGGACATCAACAAGGAAGCCAAAATTGTTAGAAACATAAGCAATTTAAGAAACTCCTGGTTATGTAAATCACCTGATAGGTCACTGGGCTGTATGGTATTTTTAAAAATTACAGTTTTCTCAGGATAGAAAAAACAGAGAAAATCATTTCTTTACAATTAAGATGATAACAGTCAGGTCTGTTTACCAGGATGATGACTCTGGGTCTGTCCACCTAAAGCAAGTCTGTTCCTCCCAGTTCTTACATCTCTCGCTCTCCCTCCCTGTTGACTGCTTCATGAAGGGGAAGTTACAGTTCCCTTTGTGCAATTGTGCTTCTGAAGCAGTAATATCAAGAGTCTGATGTTTGTCACAAAAACTGCCCATGGCTTAGAGACTGACGCAAGCAGTGGCATGGCTTGTGACATCAAACGTGTAACCCTTCGTGAGTGCCCAGCAGAGAGTCACTTGTCACCTGCAGGATGCACTGTCCAGGCAAGCAGGTGGCGGTGTGCAGAATGAGAGGGCATTGCATTGCCCATGCTAATTATTGCACCTGCGTAATGTAGCTGTAGCAAACTACGGACAATGTAAAGATTCTAACTGGGAAGAAACCTTAGAAGCTCACAAATGATCTTTAACATGTCATGGTTGGAGGGAGAACTGTCTGTGGGGAAGCTGTTGTGGAAAAATTATCAGTTTGGACTCAGCAGTCTATTTACCAAAGTAGAATGTGACTATATAGAAAACATAAAACAGATAGGTAAAAATAAAATATGTCTAGAAGGTATATTGGATTAAAAGCATTGTACCTAGTAATGCTTAAAAATGAAATGTAAAGTTTTGGCCTCTGGTTACCAACTGTCATAAACTGTTTACGATAATTAAGAAATGGAAACTAATAGTTATGCAAGCCTATCATTTTGGTAGTTACTATGACAGTCTATCACAGTTATTTTCTAAGCTACTCAGAAATCAAGTTGCTAAGAGACAAGGAACATTTGCTTACCTAATATAAGAGATACATAGGGCCTCTTCAAAAACCTCAAGAGATCTGCAGAATATGGCATTCAAAGATGTTTTCTTAACTTAAGATTTTTTGATATCGAGATATGTCAGCTCCTGACAGCACCCCCTATTCTACTCCAAGTAGAAGATGAGCATCGAAGAATCTCCAGTGGGAGATGATTGAATTGGTGGTAAGCCTTTCTCTTGGCAAGAAAAACCCCTTGCGTCAACTGTAGACAGACTGCTGTCCAAAAAGGACAAAACTTGGAAGCAGGTAAGTCGACAGCCTAGCTCTGCCAAGACAGGGTAGGTAAGTCCTTCATAATTCCTGCTCTACAATCAATGTCTGTCAGAGAAACGGGGCCAAATGGATGAAGATTGATGCTGTAATGTATGGAGAGAAAATGGGAACTGACTGGTATGTCATTTCTTAGTCTTGGAAGCTGCAGGCCCTGCACTTCCTATATAATCAGATATATTTATCCCTCTCAGGTCTCTGAGGTGGTTGAAGAATAGATAGCTAGAGTCTCATAGTTAAATTTTGTTTTGTTTAGGAATCAAGAGGGTGTTCTGGATCTAAGAAGATATTTTTTAAATTGTGAGGCAAGCTAGTATGAAAGCTGAGTTAGATATAGAACTTAAACTCATGGAGATGGTTAGATAGTAGAATGTTAAAGTCAGGTGCCAAATACATATGGATTGGACATTGGGAATGTATGCTAAGCCATATATCTCTCATAATTGTGGTCTATTTATTTCTGTTGTTTTGTATTGTATTTATAGTTATAAGGGAAAGAACCATTTGTTGGACTGAAAGGGGGAGCTGTTGGGGGGAAAAAGAAATACCTTAAACTAAAAAAAAAAAAAAAGGGTAGAGGATGGGGAGTTGAGGGGGAGGAGGGTAGAAGTGTGGGACTGGAGGGGGGAGTAGGGAGGGGATTGTGATTGAGATGTAACTTGAAGAAATAAAAAATAAATTATTTTTTTTAAAAAGCATATGCTACAAAAGTAGTGAGATAAATATCCCATTGGTGAATAGAGACAGCCTCCTGAAGTTGTTAGAAAGGCAAAATAAAATGAGAAAGAGGACGTCTGTCTTGCTTTGTACACTCATACCCTGATCATTACAAGAACGTACAAGTTCTAGACAAATTATTAGAATGATAGCAACAAAACCATGGTGCTATTATTTCACAAGTGAGGGATTACTTCAATTTATTCACCTATATGTGATTAACCAATTTAACAGAATGAAAAAAGTTATAAGCAATCAAGAAAGAACGACATTCTTAATTAGAGGATGTCGAATTTGCTTAGGCTCAGAGACAGCCAGGACTGTCAAGTTACCTCATATACATACAACACACAGAACGACTGTAAGTCACCATCAGCAGGATGGCGCCTCTGAACACAAGTAGAAAACTGACCTTGAAGGCAGTTTCAGAGGAAGAGGTATGTACTCACACATGCAAAACTAAAGTTAATTAGTGAGTTCGAGGAACTGAAACCTCTGAAATGCTTTCAGTACCAGTACCACTTTGAAACCATTGTCTCTGCGTCTGGATTCACATGACCAGCTTTCCCCCAAACTTTTATAAGAGACCCAAAGATAGGACCTGCAGGAAGCAATGTGGCATGTCAAAAATATATTGGGCTATTTGTTCTCTAACATTATGGGCTGTCATTGAGAGATTCCAGAGATTATTGACTGTGCTTTTGAACATTAAGAGGGATGGTGGATTCATGGTCAGCTGACACTGGTTTGCAAATTTGAATTCCCTTCCCCCCAGTTTATTAATTATATACACAGTGTTTTATGAATTCTTTCTAAAGAGCTTCAAAGAAAACTCAGACATGTGTACTTGGTTTTTCAAAAGATAAAGAAATAGTTCTCTGTTTATTTTCTTTAAAAGAAGCTTGTATCTCAGAACCATTTGTGCTATAGTAGTTATACCAAAAAAAAAAATCTGTTAAAAAATCAAAGGAAACACAAGTTATTTGGAGCACAGCAGTAGATTGTGGCCATTCAAGTAGTGTATGTCTCAATACTCCATTAGAAAGACTGTATACAGTGAGTACTAGAAAAAAAATGTCATTTATTAAGTTCACATTTTCATTTTTCTGAGTGATTACCCATAATGGAAATTCCAGCAGTGCTGTTTAAAATGGAAGAACTAAGTGGAGTTAAAGCCAAAACCATGTGCAATAATTTTAAGGAATCAATGCAAATATGACCCTGGAACTTTGAACTGATCCCAGAACAAATAATAGCAACTTCATCTATGATTACACCCTCTTAGTTGATCTGTGCTGTTTATTTGATGTGGTCCGTCCAATAATGCTGCTTGCAACACAGCACCACTACCTATATACAATTGTGGTTTGGCCAATCACCATAGGAGTTCAGTGGTTTTATCCTGCTGTGTCTTGCCTGCAGCGCCATCCTTGTAGCTCTGAAAGAGAGGTTCAGTGGCCAGGCTCACTCTAGAAAGGATGGCAGCCAGATTATAGGTCTCAGAAGACTGCGCATCTGTTTGCTGCACTGGTTTTCCTGGTTTCTGAGACTGTTGTTAAAAAGTACCTCAGCCCTACAAAGTAGCACCCAGTGCAACAGGAGTGTCTCTTACAGCTCTGGCATCAAAGGCAAATAGAAGCAGGGTCTGCAGGGTACTTTCCTCACCTTGGAGCTGTATCACTCCAACCTCTCCTTCCATCAAACATGGCTGCCTTTCCTTTTTCTCACTGTGTTATCTCTTATAAGGAAACTGATTAGGACTCCTTCGAGTCAAGTATGGTCTCATTCTAACTGTTTTTATCTGCAAAGGCTCATCTTCTAGATAGGTCATAAAATGGAGCTCCACTAGACATGAATTGGCAGGGGAATATAGTTAAGCAGTAGAAATACTATAAATTTAATTTTACCCAGAAACAATGTCAGTTGTTCTATAAATATTTCTTCCAGCTTAGACATTGAAGTACAGACCCTAAACTTTGCTGATTATTCTTACCATGCCACTTGGACATGACATTGACTGTCGTGCAAGGATGTTTAATTTAGAAGTGAAGTGTTATAGGCAAATCACCAACCCAAAATTTCTCCTGGGATTTTTCATTTGCTAAATTAAAATCAATTCATGGAGACACTTGCCCCTGCCATGCTGTGGTGGTGTATAAAGTCGTGCTATGAAGGATCCCTACACTAAAGCAGGGGTTTGGGCTTAATCTAGGAAGAGAACAGTGGAGAATCACTCTTTTGAAAAGACAGTTCAGCTGACAGTATGGGTCCTACAAATTCCAAAGCAATGCAGACACTGGAGAGGGATGGGGAAGTGACAGTGATCCCTTTTGCTTTTGTAGTTGATTAGCTGGTAATGGTGCAAGCTAATACTTACTGCTTCCCTAGCACTTTTAATATACTACTCTGTTTAATTCATCTAATAATCCTACCAAGTAGAAGAAACTGAGTCACGAATACTTACTAAAGATTACACAGGTAGTAATGAGAGGAGCCAGGAATTGAACTCACAGAACATAGTGAGGAAGAAGAAGGAATTAGGAGTGATTTTATGTCATCCCTCCCCTCGGCCAAGCAGTTTTGGAAGGAGATAGGCAGGTCATGGGTCTGGGAGGCATTGTTATGCTTGATGGGCAGCTGCTTGGAAATGCAAGTGGATATGCTACGTAGGTGGCTCTAAAAGGTTGACAATAGTATTTATGGTTAACATTCATCTACTCTGAGTAATATAATTGTGTTTGAATGTATATTTTATATAGTTGCAATGAAAATGAAAAATAATACTGTCTTCTAAAAAGTACAGTACTTTAAATGCGTGAGATGTTTGTGATTGTATATTCTGGAGTCTTTTTTAAATTAGGTGAGTAGATACCATATTAGCACTCTGTGGAATTTTTTTCAGGCATATAGAGAAGAGGAGTTTGTGACATACTTACAGCCAGCTGGCTAATGAGTGACTACTTTGTTACAACCCCCTCCACTCAGCCTGTGCTGCACGCTTTCCTGCAAACATCCCCTGCATTGCTCTAACCACAGGTTATCCCACTTCAGACCTGATGGCATGTGGGAACTGTTTTGTCTAAATCATTAAAGAAAGGAAGGCCTGTGAATTCTCTTTCCGAAGCACTGACTGTTCTCGGTGTCATTTTGGTCTCATTAATCAGCATTGCAGCAAGGCAGACACTGTGCTGTGTATTTTACTGTCCCCAGCACAGCGGCTCCTCCATCTCTGCCCCCAGGCTGACGCATTGGGGAAAAGGAGAGAGGGAAACCATCAATCTTCCCAGTTGCTCATGTCAGCGGCGAGTCCTTCCCACTTCCTGTTGGCTGTCTCTCTCACCACCTGTGTTTAGAATTAGCACCGAAGCTGCTGCCCAGATGAATGAGAACCACTGTCCTTGTCACCTGCCCTGGTATGGGCCACCACTCCTCAATGAAAACAAGTACATCAAGCAGTTATCTCTAGTGGGAACAGGGGAGGAGAGAGAGTCACACGTCCCCTTAGATGATTTTTGAAACATAAAATTAAAGTAGGATGTAGGTCATATATTTTAGAAGGTTGAAATAATCAGTGGTGCCAAGAGTTAAAAGCTAATAATTTTCTTGAACGCCATCTTCTCAGAATTGTTTGTAGCCAGAGTTGATCTGCCTGGTTCATGGCCTGTCTATTATTTACTGTGCAGTCACTACTCACTCAGCCGTGCTGAGGCTGTCTGCTTTTTTTGTAAAATGACTACATAGGAGCTTTTGCAACATTTAGAGCTCTTATTATATTGCTGTCCACTGAAAGTATCACATAGGTGCTTAGGTAACTTATAAAGAGATCTTTACTATGAGCCAGGAGCCACAGGGTTCCATAACAGAAAACCCCAAAGCCTCCTAGCCTCGTGAGGGAGGTGCTGCTGCTGTGTTCATGTGTGGATGCTCGTGACCACACTGATCAGGGACGTGAGTCCCTGCAGCCTGACATATTTCTCACTTTAAAAATCATGAGACCTGTTTTTTTTTTTTTTTTTGTACTCTTTGTTTCCAAGTCTGAAATTCACCTTCTCTCTCTTCTAAAGTTTCAGAGCCCTGAAATAGTCATGCAATCACAATCATTTCATAGTTTTGGTTTTTTTTTTTTTTTTTGGTCATTGTTGTTGTTTGCTTGTTTGTTTTGAGACAGGGTTCCTCTGTGTAGCCCTGGCTATCCTAGAACTCACTCTGCAGACCAGGCTGTTAGAATCTGCCTGCCTCTGCCTCTCAAGTGCTGGGATTTCTTATATTTTGTGTAAGAATGTTTGGCCTCTCAGATTCACATGATTAAGGCCGCCTGTCACTAGTTCAGGCTTGGATTGACCAACTGAACTAATAATGCTCATAAGACCCAACCTGCATACCCTGCAGAATTTACGTAACCACTTATTGAGCTCAGAAATATGTGTTTTATTTTTATAATACTTATTTAGAAATATTCATATAAGAATACAGGATGTCTATTGTTTTATCACCACTTAGTTATAAAAGAGCTTGAGTGTTGAGTCTAGACTCTGCTGACAGATTAGGAGCTAAGGAGAATTGCCAGACTAGGGTGTGGATAGAACTGAGTGTGCTAGCCATGGAAAATTTTGTCTTCTGCTTATCCCAGGCATGTTTTAAAGATTTCTTTGTAAAGTCCAAGCCATTCATGCTTTCTAAATCTCCAAGCCATATAAGATTTATAGCACTGGACATTGCCAAGTAAGACTCGCCAGCTACTGAAGATGGTGTGCTTGCTTGTCAGGATGTCTCTTCTTTCCATTATAAGACCAGAAGTACCTTCCTACTCTACTGACTTTCATGGGTGCCATATGGCTGCTTCTGACCATCCATTAATGATGAATTGTATCAGAAGTTTTACTGTATTATGATATAAACTGTAAACAAATGAATTTGCTCTTCACACTTTAAAAGTGTGTGTGTGTGTGTTTCTGATCAGTTTGTCGGCTTTGGAGAGTAATTATGTAGCAACTAATGGTCAAAGTATTGTTTGTTCCATATTGATCTCACATTGGAATCATCTGGAGAATTACTAAAACTTGAGATGCTCATGCCAAACCTCAGACTGATTAAATCAGAATCTCTGGGGCACCCAGACATCAGTGTCTTTTGAAGCTTGTCATTCTGCGTCCAGCAGGGAATTCAGGCCTTGTCCGGTATCAGGCTGGAAATGCATATTCCTTGGCTGGAAGGTCAGGGATAGGTTGGTCCAAGTATAAAGGAGTGGAACATGGACTGGGAGGTCTATACCCTCAGGATGTCTGGTCAGGCCAGAGAAGCAGAAGAAAAGTTTATTTTCACTGCCAAGTGTCCCAGCTCTCTTAGCTAACCATGTAGGAGAGGGAAGGGTAGCCCTAACCTCATGTAGTGAAAGCTTGCAACTCTTTTAGTTAAGCTGCCAGCACGGGGCCAGGCAGCTTCAAGGAGCTCTTATAAATAGCATGTACTCAGGTGAAATGGTAGAAGCTCGGCATCTCTGTGAGCTTCAGAGGCAACCACTGGAGTGGACTGGCAAAGTTGATTGAGACACAACCTGGCTAGGCAGTCTAGGCAGTGCCAGGGGTAGGAGCTGGTGCTCCAAGTGCTCAGAGACGAGCCCTGGCTGCCGGTGGTAGGAGCCCAAGCTAGGTGGCAGCAAGGCAGGAGCCTGTGCCCCAAGTAAGCCTAGCTAGGCAGGACTGTGCAGTGACAAGTCCTTCCTTCCCAAGCCTGAAATAGACATCCGAGTCTCAGATAGTCATGGTGGAGGAATGGAGACATTATAAACCGTTGAGTAGTGAGGAGGGGATTTGAAGGTGAATGTGTTTGATTTGCTGCGGTAGCAGTGCCAGGAATACTTCATTAGCATGAGGAAGTACTCCAGAAATCCTCAGGTGTTCACTGGGCAGGTTTCTTCTCAGAAAAGGGTTGGGTCTGTAACTTCCCTGAGGACTACATGACTCTCCTTAGAGAATCTGGAGTTTCACCATATCAGGTAGAAAAGGAGACTCCACTGAAAAAGGGAGTCCGTCATTTAACACCAAGCTCAGGGTCTTTCCAGTAATGCCAGACTTCAACCTTAACAGCAGAAATTACACACAAAACTCAGAGCTAAGACTGAGAACCAGAAGCTTAGAAGGAATTGTCTCCTTTCCATTCACACAGTGTTTCCTTCTATACTTTTGTAAAGTTGAAATGAAGGTAACGAGCAGATCATTGGTGCCTGTCTTAGTTTTCACATGGCTGTAATAAAGCACTGACAAAAGCTACTTAAGAAAGAATGGGTTTATTCTGACTCACGGTTTCAGGTTACAGCCTGTACTAGTGGGGAGTGACAGTAGTGGGAGCTGGAGAGAGGTGGGTTCCATGGCATCCACAGCCAGAAACAGAGAGCAAGAAATGCATGTGTGCTCTCTCAGCTTTATAGGATGTGTGATTCCCGCCTAGGAAATAGACCTTCCCACAGTTAGGGTGTGCAGCTGAGTACTGGACATGTGGCCATAGTGGTCAGCAGCACCTTTCAAACTGTTGCATGCATTGGAATCACCTCAGAGACATGTTAAAGGCCAGATCATGGAACATTTTCCATTTCCTCTTCTGTGGTAAGCCTGTTAGAATTCTTCATGCATAGATCTAGAAGACATCTACTATATGATCTAATATTTGCCAAATTATGATGATACTCCTGGTGCCAGAATACACTTTACTTTGAGAGCCTTTGATTTGACCTCTTCCTCATACCTTTCTTCTGTTCTTCTCTACCAGGGATGCTCAGGGCAACTGCCTTAAGCAGTCCATATGTAAGTTCTCAGTGTTATAAAAGTTGTAGATTCTAGAGGAGGTGCAGTATGTCAC
>CAJQZJ010016855.1:2931789-2968814 GCA_907164525.1 Lophiomys imhausi | reverse complement strand
TGTGTGTGTGTGTGTGTGTGTGTGTGTGTGTGTGTGTGTGTGTGTGTGTGTGTGTAGGGGCAGGGTTGAGCATAGGTGATGAAATGAGAAAGGAAATTGCAAGAGAAGAAAGAGTTAAGGATGTGGGAAGGGCAATGGGGCGGGCACATCTGACATGAAAGGTGAATGGAGGTTGTTGGAAAGGTGGAAGGGCACAAGAGGAGTCAACCTGGAGTTGGGGAAGGGGGTGTGTGAAGGAGTACTAACAAAAACTACTTTTGTTTGGGAATAAGGAAGCCCAATACTATATATATTGATTTAAGAATTTTTTTTTTAAAGAAGCTTTAGCTTGAGTTAAACCCACTGTAATCCAGAAGGCTACAACAGTCTTACTCAGTAAGAAAGAGAACACCACATGTCTTTAGCATGAACCATCACTTGGCCATGGGTAGAGTGCTAAAGTTCTGGTTCCAGCTGAGATGTGCCCTTGGCTTTGTGTTGAACACTGTTGAAGGATACTTTGCTCCTCCAAGAAGTGGAATGGGGCAGAAGATGGAAAGAAGGGAGATATTCATAGTCCAGCCAGTCTTGAATCAGGAAATCCCAAATTCAACACAGTGCAATGTTAAGGAGGGAGCATGGAACCAGAGCTCAGGGGTGAGGGCTCAGGTCCCTCTCACCTGCCTGGCTCTCTGCAGGTTCTTTAGCCTGCTGGGAAGTGATGCCAAAGCAGTCTGTCACAAGGCGAAGGTAACACCATGCATGCTGAGAAAAAGGAGAAATCAGAGAGAGGTTTAAATAAGCCTGTAGAAAATTAGTTGAAAATGTAAGTTTATTTCTTTTATGTCCTTTCCCCAGATTAGCAACATATATAAGCACTTATTGCAGATTTTTGTAATGAACTTACTGTCCTTAATGGGTTAGTCAGTCACTCCTTTTTCTTTCTTTTTTCCTTAAGTATTAGATATTGCCTCTGTATTCCTTCTTTGAGTAGATGAGGGTGCAGGAGAGAAGACTTGTTGTGTTTTGTACTGACTGGGCATTTACTATGTTGATTCCTGGGTGTGAGCATCTGATTCTGTTTCTAAGCAGAAGTGAACCCACTTTCCTTGGTGCTGAATGAGCATTTCTTAACAGATGAAAGTTCTAATACTTTGTAGAAGCTGAAGTTGCCGGCAGTAGAGCAGTGCTGAACCACAGTCACAGCTTTCCAAGAGAGCAATCCACCTAGTGTTTTTCTACACAGGGTCTCCTCTGTTTCAACTCCGAAATCTTTAACTGGTAGTAGAGAGATGTTCAGGAAGGGGTGAAGATGTGTTTCAGGAGTCTAGAGCTGAAATAGTAGCACATTACAAATGGCAGAGAAGTGAGCAACATGAGCTGAGTGCTAAGGGGGAGGGCTTTAAACTGTTTTAAACTTACATACATAGAGTGAGAAGAGTAAGCAGACTTACAGAAAGTATTTCCATCCACATTAGGTGATAATGTTAGTAAATACTTTATTGCAGTCTGTGAAAAATGTCATTCTTGGGCCAGTGAAATGACTCCATGGGTAAAGGCACATGCCACCAAATCTGAAGATCTGAGTTCATTTCCTGGAATCCACGTGGTAGAAGAGAACAGCTCCTGCAAGTACTCCTCTGATCTATCCCATGAGACTGCACATGTGGTACAGGTGTGCCCCCCCATAATAAATAAATAAATAAAATTTTAAATTTTATTTATTCATTTTAACCCTGTTGACAGCCCCCCTGGGGGGGAACTTCCCTCAGCTCCATGAGTATAGGAGTCCTGGGTTCATTCCATGTATGTTCTTTGATTGATAGTTTAATCTGTGTGTACCCCTATGGGCCTGGGTTAGTTGCCTCTATTGGTCTTGTTATTTAGTTCTTGTCCTCTCTGGTGCCTCTGTCTTTCCCCCAACTCTTCCACAAGACTCCCAGGTCTCTGTCCAATGTTTGGCTGTGAGTCTCAGCATCTGTTTAGATCCTTTGCTGGGTAGAGCCTCTCAGAGGACAGTCATGCTATGCTCCTGTCTGCAAGCATAGTGGAACATCATTAATAATGTCCGTGGTTGGCTCTCTTCCATAGGTTGAGTCCAAAAGTTGGGACAGTCATTGGCCAGCCATTCCCTCAATCTCTGCTCCATCCTTATCCCTGCATGTGTTTTAGGCAAGGTAGATTTTGGGTCAAGGGTTTTGTGGGTGGGTTGGTGTCCCCCCTCCCTCCACTGTCAGTCCTGCCTGGCTTTAGGAAGTGGCCACTTCAGTCTCCATGTCCCCCATTTGCAAGAATTCTCAACTAGAATCATCTCCCATATCCTCACAAGAGCCTACCCAGTCACAGGTCTCCAGATTGTCCTAGAGATCCCACCCCATCAGTTTCCTGTCTCTCTCCCAGCCCTTCTACTTCTCACCTCTGCTTTGCCCCACCTGATCCCCACCCGCGTTCCCCTCTCCACCCCCTCTGTCACCCAGTTCCCTCTCTTCATCTATTTCCAGTGTGTATATTTATTCCCTTCTGAGTGAGATTCAAGCATCCTCCCTTGGGCCCTCCTTGTTACTTAGCTTCTTTGAGTCTATGGATTGTAGTATGGTTTGTACTGATTGACTAATATCCATTATAAGTGAGTATATGCCATCTTGATCTTTCTGGGTCTGGATTACCTCATTCAGGATGATCTTTTCTATTTCCATCCATTTGCCTACAAATTTCATGATTTCCTTGGGGTTTTTTAACCTATTTTTTCTTTTTTTTTTTTTAATTTTATGAATTTCACCTCATGCACCCTGTTCCCTCTCACCTCCCACCTTCCCTCAGAGCCACCCTTGCAACCTCCCCCAACATAAAAAAATCTCATTGTGGAAGCTGTAGTGTGTCTCAGTGTGTCCTACAATATTCCCTGTTGTTCACACATTTTTGCTTGAAAATGTTCATTATAATGACTCATTGGTCTGGTAAGAGGCCTCTGGCTTCTGATACTTTATTAATACTGGAGAATCACTCTCAGATATGCTGTTATTGTCCTGTGTCATGGAGATCCCGTAGTTTTGGGCCTGTGGAATTGGCCTCTTCATGCACTCCAGCAGTTCATCCATGAGGTGTATGTTGGGGTAGGGCAACTCAAAGCCCTGGTTCTGGGCCTACAACCCCCACTTGTTGGGCCAGTTCTACTGTGCTACCAAGGTAAAGTGCAGGGCCTGCTATCCCAAGTGCTGCAGCTGCTAAGGGATTAGACCAGCTCTCCTACTCTCATGACCCCATCAAGGCCAACTCTCCTGCCTACTACATCTTCATGGCCAGCTCACCCATATCCAGGGCCAACTGCAATGTACTGTCCAGGCAAGGTGCAGGACCTGCTTTCCTGAGTGCTGCAACATGTGAGGGGCAGGGACAGCTCTCCTCCTCTTCTGATCCCATCAGGGCCAGATCTCCTATCTGCCAGTGATGGTGAGAGCAAAATGGAGGATAGGGGATCTCTCCCTCACCAACAAAGCAGACAGAAGGCAGGGCTGGCCCTCCCATACTCACTCTCTCATGGCCGGCTCACCCACATCCATACATCCAGGGCCAGTTAAACTGTGTTGTCCAGGTGAGGTACAGGGCCTGCTCTTCAAGTGCTGCAACATGTGAAGGTCAGGGACAGATCCCTTGCTCTTATGACTCCAATGGGGCCAGATATGTCCATCACTGGTGGTGAGGGCAAAAGGGAGAGGAGGGGATCTCCCCCTTGCCAACACCACTACAAAGCAGATAGAAGGTAGGGCTGGCTCTCTCACACTCACACCCTTGGGGCTGGCTCATCCACAACCCCTATATCCAGGGCTAGGCAGGGTTCTTCTAGTCTCTGGCTTGCTTCCTGTCCTGGGAGTCCATCTGGTGCATGCCTTGTGCTGGACTGGTAGTCGTGACAGGCTACTCCATGGTGCTGAAGTGGTATTGGTATCTGGTTTGCTTTTTTTTCTTGGAATGTTAGGCCACTATTCATTCAGATGTTCATAGGTCAGAATACTGAATGTAGATGTAGCCTCTCTCCTCTCTGCCACCTACTGATGCATATGTGACACAGTAGCCACATCTGCAATGCCTCTAGAGGCAGGAATTTCCTTGTTTTTAATAGTTGAGTAATATTCCATTGTGTAAATGAACCAGATTTTCTTTATCCATTCTTTAGTTGAGGGACATCTAGGTTGTTTCCAGGTTCTGGCTATTATGAATAAAGCTGCTATGAACATAGTTGAACAAATGTCCTTGTGGGATGATGGAGCATGTTTAGGGTATATGCCCAACAATGAAAGCAGTACTAAAAAGAAAGTTCATAGCACTAAGTGCTTTCATAAAGAAATTGGAGCAATCTCATACTAACAACCAAACAGCACATCTGAAAGCTCTAGAACAAAAAGAAGCAAGGGCTGAAATCAATAATTTAGAATCCAGGAGAACAATACAAAGAATCAATGAAACTAAAAGCTGGTTGGTTCTTTGAGAAAATCAACAAGATAGCCAAACCCTTAGCCAAACTAACTAAAAGGCAGAGAGAGAGAGTATCCAAATTAACAAAATGAGAAATTAAAAGGGGGATATAACAACAGACATGGAGGAAATTGAAAGAATTATTAGGTATTACTTCAAAACCCTATACTCCACAAAACTGGAAATTTTAAATGAAATGGATGTTTTCCTTGATAGATACTACTTACCAAAGTTAAATCAAGATCAGGTTAACAACCTAAATAGTTCTATAACCCCTAAGGAAATAGAAGCAGTCATCAAAAGTCTCCCAACCAAAAAAATCCAGGGCCAGAAGGCTTTAGACCTTGAAAGAAGAGCTAATACCAAAACTCCCCAAACTATTCCACAAAATAGAAACAGAAGGAACATTACCAAACCCATTCTAAAGAGCCACAGTCACCCTGATTCCTAAACCACACAAAGACTCAACCTAGAAAGAGGATTTCAGACCAGTAGCCCTTGTGAACATTGATGCAAAAATACTCAATAAAATACTAGCAAACCAAATCTAAGAATATGTACAAAACATCATTCACCATGATCAAGTAAGCTTCATCCCAGGGAATGGTTCAACATATAAAAAATCCATCAATATAATCCACCATATAAACAAACTGAAAGGAAAAAAAATCATGTGATCATCTCATTAGATGCTGAAAGCCTTTGACAAATAATTTTAATGCCATTCTTTTTAAATTTTTTGGGACCATGATCTTACTATGAGCCCTGGCTTCCTTGGAGTATGCTACCATTCTGGCCCTTCACTGCTATTCTGGTAACTAGTTAGACGTGGAGTTTGTTCAGTAGAGTTTCTGGGTTTGCCTTTTTTGACCATAGTTAAAAGAAGTCTGGTGATTAAGCATTTGGTGTTCCAGCTGGACGTGGCAGGACTTTGTAGGGACTGCTGGTCTTTATTCCCCCCACTTTATTTCAAGTTAAATGTTTCATGGTGCTGGTTCTGTGGCTCATCAGGTGAAGGTACTAGCTGCCAAAATTGATGACTTGAATGTGATCTCCAGGACCCACTGGGACATGCTGGAAGGAGAGAACCGACTCCTGAAAGGTGTCCACATACACATGCCCTCCAATAAATGAATAAATGTGGGAAAAGAAGAAGAAGAAACCATTTCACAACTAGTAGGTAGCCCAAAATCTTTTTATGTAACCTGGTCACTTGGGATTAACAGCGGAGGTTCTCTTGAGTGGCCTCAAGCATTGTCTTTTGCAATAATTAACAGTTTAGAATTTTCAGTTGCTTCTGAGTGCAGTCATTAACATTAATAAAATTATACATTTTGGCTCTGCTCAGCCCTATGCAAGAAGAGTTCCTGTTCTGTTTGTGAGATTGGTGAACCTGTGCCTCCTTTGGTTGGATCCTTCACCCTCTTTCCTGGACTACGTCATTGTCCAGTGCTGATGCTGGTGCTAAAGTAAGCCAGTTAATTGCTTGAGGTGGCTTCTGTTTAGGAAATATACCTGAAATTTAAAATGAGATGTACCATAAACTGTTCTCTTTACTCTGTCCACCGCAGTGGAATCCACCCTCTAGGGCATGTGTGCCTGTGGGCTAGTCTTGAAATTGTTTTCTTAGTGGCTGTTCTGCTGTCCACTGGAGAGCCCATGCTCCTTTCATTTTCGTTCTTCTCTGACTACAGTGCTTTTGAACACAGAACACCCCCATCCTCCCACCATCCAAACTCCACATTCCAACTCCATGATCTCATGGTACCAGGCGTATCTCCCCTGCCATGCCGTCAGATCGCCTGCTGGCTTTTGCTGAGGAACGGACTGCAACATAAACTTAGCACAGAAGAGCAGGACGCTCTCTGTATATTTTTAAGACCAGGGATCCAGATCCCATTTAGAGGCTTTATTTGTTTAATAGCTCCTTGAAAACTGAACAAAACATTTCTTGTGACTCTTACTTCTTGGTAACATCATTCCCTCTGTGCTGATGTATGGAATCTCGGAAAGCAGGGGATGGAAAAGATGCATTACCTCATGGTTAATCCGTTCCCACTGCTCACTATGCCTCTTGCCTCTTTCCCACAGTCAATCCTCTTGTGCTTTTTTCTTCTAGTCTCCTCAAGAATGTATTTTATCCAGTCCTCCTGGGGCACAGTTTCTGAGTTTGACCATAGAGAAATTTATGTGGAATTATTCATATTCCTTTTTTTTCAGCTTAATATTCCTGGTCTCCCTTTATATTACCATAAACAGCAGCTCTTCTTCCTGGTCAAGTATTTCTGGATGTATTTTCACTTCCATTTATTAAGTTCAGAGTTTGTTTTACTGCTTGACTTTTCTTCTTCATCAATCAACCCTGATGCTCATTAATCATTTTTCAGTGCACTGAAAACTATTTGCTTATTCCCATATCAGCACCACTTAAGGTCCCTGGGTCCTAGAGGAAGCTTCTCTAATGTGTTCATTTCTCTCTCTCCTTCCCTCCTTCCTTTCAGTCTTCCATTCCTCCCTTTCTCTCCCCCCTCTATCTCTCTGCCACTATTCTTTCCTCCCTCTTTCCCCTTCTCCCAGTCTCTTCTTTTTTTCACTCTTCACTTCCCTCAATTCTCAACTGAAAAATATTTTTAAGTACTGATTATAAGTTATGATTTGAAGAGTTCATTGAATGGCTATGTGTGTGAGAAAGGGTGAGATCGTGGGTGGATTGATCGTATTTGTTCATAGTTACTTGAATGGCATTTTTCATATCCTCAGAGCTACAAATCTTTCAGACCCCCTCCCGAGTGCTTGGATCAGACTCCATACTGGACTGTGGAAATACGATGTAACATTCTATTTTGGCACTGTCATCCTATTAGCAGAGAAAAACACAAATTATATTTGTAGAATTTGGAGTTCCTGGAGAAAGAGAAGAGAAAAACTTAAGTAAACTGGACATTCACTTATTTAAAGAAGATTAGCTCTCAGGACCTATTGTTAGGTAAAAAGGACACGGCTGTGTTATGTTGTATGGTTCCCATATTGCAGAATCTGGTGTCATCAAGATATCCATTCTGCCTCAAACAGTCTCATTTCAGGTTCTAACCGATTCCTCACACTCTGTGTGACAGCGATGGCATTCCAGAGCAAGGAGAATAAACAACTTTTCTCCATATGTAGTGCTGGGATAATCAGATATTCCTGAAAAGAAAATCAAATCCCTGCCTCACACCTTATGTAAAACAAACAAACAAAAGCACTTCAAATGCATGCAGATCTTATGTTATGCATATTAGAGTGAGTAACTTGGCAAGTGGCTCACAAAGATGTATGTATGACAGTGGTCTTTATTCCTCTGTAGCCATCTTGCAAATTTTTAGACCTACAGAAAAAAATCACAAAATTATTTTACCAAAAGCATTAAAATTTTAATCAATGATGCTGAACAGAACATGGTAGTTAACATTAGTTACTTTTTTGTTCCTATGATAAAATGCCATGATCAAGGAAACTTAAAGAAGACAGTTTAATTTGGTTTACTGTTCCAGAGGGATAAGACTCCATTATGGCAGGAGGGCATAGCAGCAAGCAGCAGGAACAGGAAAGGAGGCCAAGATCATGACTCACCCACAAGCACAGAACAGAAAGACCAAATAAGTGGGTTTGAGGCTGTGTGATCTCAAAGCCCACCCCCTGTGCCATACTTCCTCCAGCATGACTGTGCCTCATAAACCTCCCCCAAACAGTGCCACCAACTATGAACCAAGTGTGTAAATACTTTACTAGCAGATATGAGCTTTCTCATTCAAGCCACCACAAGAGTAGAGAGATTTTGAAACAATAAGAAATAACTAAGTAACAGTGGATTTTCGCCTGTTGTTGTGGCCTTCATTTTATTTTAAACTACAAAAAGTGAAGTCACTCACAAAATCCGAAGGCTCATTTAATATCTAATGAGACAGAGTCTATGTGTGCAAGCATCGTATCCACTGGGACCAAAGCCAAGCTTTTCCTCTTGGTAACTACTGTTCATTTACCCCATTTCTGGTTCATCATGGTCATGATTGTACTTCATCTTTGTACTTCACCTTGTACTTCATCTTTGCATATATACAGCCTCCATCTTTAACTGGGTTGCTGTCTTTGGGCCAAACACATCTTTTCGTAAGTATCTTTGTGCTCGTATACTTTGGGATTAAGAAAAACTATTTGTAATACCCCTTTGTCTCTAATAACACCCAGCATAGTGTTTTACACAGAGTACACACAAAATAGTGCATGGTCATGACCATCAGGCTGTGGTTTCCAGAAATAGGACTATATGGTAATAGGTGCGTAGAACTTATGGGTGCTGCCTCCAAAGCAACTGTGTTTATTTTTCTTTTCTTGTGCAGAAGGACAGTGGGGAGCGAGTGTTTTCTGGCATACAGCCTACAGGAATCCCCCACCTTGGAAATTACCTTGGAGCCATTGAGAGCTGGGTGAAGTTACAGGAGGAGCATGACACTGTGTTATACAGCATCGTGGATCTCCACTCCATCACTGTCCCCCAAGACCCCACCATCCTCCAGCAGAGTATACTGGACATGACTGCTGTTCTTCTTGCCTGTGGTATAAACCCAGAGAAAAGTATCCTTTTCCAGCAGTCTCAGGTCAGTATGGCAGACTAGAGCCTAGAGGACCCGAGTTGTTACATTGTTTGACGCTCCTGTTCACCATCTTTTTCTTTTCATTGTTCAAGGATGACTTCATCTAATGTGATGTTTCCAGTTTAATATTTACTTACATTCATATCATTAAGTATCCTTGTATTTCAGGACTGTTTTTTTTTTTCAGCTTTCTCTTGCTATTCTTTATAGTCTTTCATCCACCCCAAAGTTATGTTGCATTAGTTCTTTGGACCTTGGGATTGTTTTTCTGTAGTAGATTACATTCAGTTCAGAGTGACCTCCCATTGTTGACTAATCTGCCTGTGATCAGAAGTGAATTTTGTGACCAATGATTTTTCATAATCCCAATGGTGGTTTATTAGGTATTCAATTTGGAAGGCCTATTGGATAATTTCCATTGTTCATTCTTTTTATAATAGCTTTTGAAAGGACTTGATGGAACAAGCCAGGAAATAAGACGAAGTCCCAGTGTCTTGTGAATAAGCCAAGACAGTGTTCAGAAAGCCAAAATAAATAAAGCCAAAATATTAGACTCACACCTTCACTATGAGTGAGTCATTTTATCCTTAGACAGGAAGAGATTCTGGCCCAGAGATGGAGCAGTTTAGGGCCATGCTAGCAAAGATAAGCATTCCTACTGGATCACACCCTTATTACACATCTGCTTTAACCTGAAGCAAAGCTTCAGTCATGGATTCCTTCTCTTAACCAGACTTCTAATGAATATAAACTTTAATATATATTTTTATTAACCCAGAACTTACTGTAATGAATCACACAGAGTAAGAAACCAGCTGAAAAACATATAATAGGTGTAGAATGTTTTCCTAGTATGCTCAAAGTCCTTCATTTAATCCCCAGGTTGGCCAGACACAGAAGCACACACAGATATACATGCACACACACATGCACACACACACACACACACACACACACACACACACACACACACACACTAAAGGAAGGATACCTTTAAAAAACAAAGTCTTTAGTGTAAGCTTGTCACTCATATGCATATGTGAAATGATGTCATCCTAGATTTTCTTTACAGTTGGTCAGGAAGCTTTTACTTATGACTTTTCAAGTTTAATTCTGCACAAATCTAAAATGTTTGATCTATATTGGGCCACTGTGGACATCTCAATAATTTCTGTGCATTCAGTAACTTCTGCTTCTTAGAAAGCAGCAATAAATCAGCTTTATCTTCTGCACACCTGTTTGTTAAATAGTTGCACACATTTATTTTGTGCCATCTTTACCCACAGTCTTACTTTTTAAAAAAAGATGCATTTATTCTTATTTTATGTGTAGGGGTGCTTTGTGTGCATGTATGTCTGTGCACTATATGTGTGCAGTGCCTGTGGGGGCCAGAATCAGGACAGGACACACTGGAACTGGAGTTATAGATATTGTGAACTGCCACATGGATGCTGGGAACAGAACTTGGTCCTCTGCAAGAGCACAGTGCTGCTCCCCTGGGTCATCTCCCATGGTCTGGTCCTACTTTCTTCAGGCTGCTCGTCCCCAGTCCTCTCTCCCTGTCAGTCAACCTACCTCGGAAGGACTTCACTTTCTTCCTGAAGGACTGATGCCTGGAGTTCATGATTGGAGCTTATTCGAGCCTTATACCCATCCCTGACCCTGCAGAGCTGCTCATCTTTGAGCCACTTTTTGAGTCACCTAATGCATTTTTGCGAAGCACATCAGCTTCACTCCACCTAAGCTGGTTTTGATACAGGCTCTTCTTTGATCCTTATTTGATGTCATTTCTAAAAATTTCATTCTCAGCCACAAGTTCCTATTTCCATATTTCTTAGAGGTGAATATGTCTAATCTGCCCCAAAGTAACTGCTTGCCAGGTTGCTTTTTGAAGTAATCTTTAAGTTAAAGCCTATTTTAAAACCACATTCTACAACTATACTTTCAGCTCATTTCTCCAAGGATAATTACCATATGATAACATTTTAGCATCACATTAGCATATTATAAATATTTCTCTGTGTAACTGACTTTTGACAGTGACCTCTATAAGCATATAAAATGTGCAATAATTGAGATAATTCTTTTAGCCTGTAACACTTAAGAAAGAGCAACCCACAGTGTAAGAGACTGTATGTGTATTGTCTCAGAAGTGAGGAATAAGAAAGCTCACCTTTTCTTTGATGGTCCCCAGGTGGCTAGTAATCTAGGTCAGGGAAAGGTGAATGATGAGAGTGGGGTCTGCCTGCCTTGGCTTGCTGTCTCTAACACTGCCACGTTTCTTTGCTGCCATCCTTGACTTCAGCTCTGTTTTGATAGTTGGACAGTGAACTTTGAGGAATACACTCATTTTATCTATGTTCCACAATTCTCCCCTCAAAGCCAGTGTGAAAGGCTTCCTCAGGTGTCCTTGTAGCCTCAAGGCATACCTAATCTTGGCAATTCCCTTCTGTTTTAACTTAAGTCAGTCAAACTGCTCCAACTCTATAGATGGGCTAGATCTCCCAGGCTCCTTCTCCTTTTTTAATATTAAAAAAGAAAACACTGAGATGTTTATAAGAACAGGGCAGTGTGCTGTAACTCTCACACTATTAATGTTTTTTCACTTGCCTTATCAGCATTGTTTTTAGTGAAATAAAGTAGTTATCATGTAACAATAGCATTTCTCTCTTTATATTTCAGTGTGCCTCTCTATAAATGAAGAAAATGTTGTTTAGAAATACCATGCTATCATTACCTATTGAAGTTGATGATAAGTATACATTATCCTCTAATAGCAGAACTAATTTCGAATGATCTACCGAGGTCCGCACTTTGGATTTTTTGTTTGTTAGGATTTGTTTTGGAGTATGTGTACATCTTTGTGAGTCAAGTTTTTCCTTCCACTGTGGGTTCTGGGGGTTGAACGAACTCAAGTTGTCAGACATGTGCAGAAAGTGTCTTTGTCTACTGAGCCGTCTCCCCAGCCCTATGGAGATCTCTTGAAATTGTTCTTTATGTCTAATTATAACCTTGCAGCCTGTACTCTTTGACTGGCATGTCCCCATTTCCCCCACTACTGTCCCCTGATAACCACCATTCTACTCTCAGCTTCTGAGTTGAGTTTCTTTCTGTTCTGTATATGGCCCAGATGGCATTTGTCTTTCTACACCTGGGTTATTTTACTTAGCGTATACCCTCCCAGTTCATCCATATTATTGCAGATGGCAGGGTTCCTTCCATTTAAAGACAGAATAGTATTCTATAGTAGCTGTTTTTAGTCTGTTGATGGCCATCCTGGCTGGTTCCATATCTTGACTAGCTTGTGAAAGGTGCTGTGACAGTCATGGGAGGGCAGATACCTCTGACATGACGACTTCACAGTCTTCATGGTGTGCCCCGTGTGAGCTCAGGTGGGTGGGTGCTCTCACACTGTTTCCAAGATGTCTGTATTTTCCACTCCCACCACTTCCATTCTTGAGTTCCCTTTACCCAACTTTTGTCAACATATGCAATCTTTTGATTTTTTTTTAACAGTGGCAATTAAAGAGATATGAGGTGATGAACCTGTGAAGTCTAAAATGTGTTACAAAATGACAGGGAAAAGTCATCTGGTTAAATCTGTGAGAAGAATGTGAAGTCATTTTTATATGGTGATGGGGTGGGACCTTACCCTGCCCCTGCCTGCCGACCCTCTGTATGCTCTTTCCCCAGGAGCTACAGGCAGAGGACCAGTGGGAAACTCATATAAGCTTTTGGCCTTCATCTCACAGAGTGGCAGTCCATGTGGTAACTGCAGGCATCTTTCTACTAGATGTGAACGGAGCCTCTTGCGTGCCCTGATGCCACCCTCTATCCCAATTGAGCTAGGAAGGCTTTCAACATTGAGGCCTTGGGGGAACAGCAGGTTAGCCTTTCCTGTCACACTACCAGACTGACATAGACTTAACCTCAGTTTATTTTGTATTCAGTGATCTGATTGACTTTTACCAACAACTTTCAGAAGTACATATTAAATTTTTTTTAATTTTGAGAAATTTTGATAAATCAGTTCCTAATATAGGAGACAGGTAACTTATATATAATTTATCTACATTATTAAATGTTTTGTTTACTGGTGTTGCTTCTTTATTTGGCAGTTTGTGGTGGTAAGCATTTGGTTGGTAAATATATAACAGAAAGAGCATAAATTTATTAAATAATTATCAAGGTTTGGGAACTGAGGCCAATTAAGATAATTTATACCTGATCCCATGCAATTATTCACAAATCAAATTAATAGTTTTTGAAATTATGAGTTAGATTAGAATATTTTTTCTGGCATATAATGTGTTCTCCACTATATCCACTGGGTGATGATTTTCCCATGTGTTCTGGTTGTGCATTAGAAAATGCCGTAGTAATTATTTTAAGTGGAGAAAGAATTTGGCTATGCTATAATGCTGATTTTACCAATAATTTTCATCTGCAATCCTTTACATTCTTTCTCAGCAGCCTGACTGGAACAGTTTAGGCATATTGAGAATTTTCTCCATTATTTTCTTTTTTAACCCTCCCACTGGCCTGTAGTCATAGTGCTTCCCCTAAATATGTTTGCCATATGTGGGGAGTTTTCAGACCTTCTCGTCTCAAAGTGCATCCATGAGTATGTATGTGCACATGAATATGTTCACAAGCACATTTTGCGCTAAAGATGGGGGGGTGGGTGGGGGAGAATACCTATGTGTGTATTTGGCAGAGGTTTCCATCTCAAAGCCAAAGTCATTGTCTTTTGGTTTTGGCAGACATGAGTACAGATCCCATCTGAGTCCTGCAGATGTCTGTGAGGTACAGGTTTCCACATCTCTCCATGTCACTTTCCCCGCAATATAATCACCCTGCAGATGGAAGATAAAATACCGAAGACTTAGCCTTCAGCACTGGCCCCCAGCAGAGGTCAGGACAAAAGAAGGGTTTAGAGTATCAAATATCAAGTTACTGAAGGTCCAGAAAAAGTCAGGGGATGGAGATGGAATCCAAAGCTTTGGAATGTAGCCCCATCCTCTAATTAGAGTTATGTTTTGTTTCCCAGGAAACTAAAATCAATAATAATAATAAATTAACGGGTGCTATTGGGGAATCAGTTTCTGAATGAAAGCCAAAGGAACTGACTAGATGGATCTTGGTCCAGTATATGCACAGAAAAGTTATTCCTGACTCCTCTCTGCCCTGAGAGGTAAAAAGCCAGATCCTAAAATTAGGCAGAGTCCATATGGGCTCTATGTATCCTTGTAATTTTGTAAGTGCATTTGAGTATGTATTTATGATTGTTGAGCTCTCCAAGTTCTTAGCTACCAACAAGGAGTACATGCCTAGCTTGTAACAGAAAAGGAACAAACATCTGTGTAGACTAATGGACTTTTGGAATGTGTTTGTAAAATTGGCAATACCCCTAGAGTTCCTGGGGGATATGAGTCTCTGAATGGCCTATGGAATAAACCATAAGTTAAGAAATGAGTATATAGCCACACTTTGCATGTGTTTTCTTCTCTACATAGTTTGCACCTTTACCACAGGCACCCATTCCTGGCCTACATCTGGCTACTGTCTGATGATGAAAAGGACCAGGACCATAGCTGGACTAACTGTGTCTCCAGGAAGAGGACAAACCTCACACTCAGAGCAAGAGTGGAAAAGTATAGGCTCTTTCATTGGGCCAAATGTCACTATCATCTCTTCTCATTTGTGTTGTAATTGACAAATAGTTAATTTTTGAAACCTTTAGTGTCTGCTACAGGATCTTAAAGAAAATGGTGTATCACTCTTGGCAAATGCTAACTTTCTGTGCGTATTGCTTCCCCCAGGCTCCTTAATGTCACAAAGAATTATAAAATGGATTAGCAGATGGTCATTCAGCTAATGACTATTTCTTTTTAGTCTTCTTTAATAAAATATCTTCAGAAACTTCTTGGTTGCTTTTTCCTTTACAAGGAATTATTTTGGATATCCAAGACTATTAGATAATAAATATTTCAATCACTCCTAAAAGTATGAAGATGAATGACTGTTTTTTGAAATATTAACACTTACTTCATATAGGTTTTGGTTTTCAAAATAAAACATTGCAAATATAGCAGAAACTTTTTAGTTCACTCAAATTCCATTCTATGCTCTGCCTCCCTAGAGGCAACCTCTGTATCTATTTGGTATTTATCATTCCCACATATGTGTCTATATTTTTATTGCATGTGATATGGCCATAAATAATCTGTATTATTTCTTTGTACATTTTCAAACTATGTAAATGTATCCTGCCACATATCTTTCTGCATCTATTATTCTGTTCCTTGCTTCATTTCTGAGGTTTTTTTATTTTTATTGCTGTACAATGTTCTGGCTCCATCACAATATTTACCCATATTCTTGGCAAGAATATTTAGATTTTTTTCCAAATGTATTATTTTGTTTTTAAGTACAAACAACAGTACTGTGGTCCTGCTTGAAAGTGCCCTTTGTGTACTTAAGAAAAGTTTTTTGTTTTTGTTTTTTTTTTTCTTTAAAAAAAATTTGTTGTTTTGTTTGTATGGGAGGAGGACCATGCACACACTATGACCTGCATGTGGTGAACAGAAGACAGCCAGTTCTCTGCTTTGACCATGTGAGTCCTAGGAATCCAACTCAATAGTCAAGCTTGGTGGCAAGCACCCTTCCCTATGAGCCCTCTTGCTGGCACTGGAAGATTGTTTTCTAAGAGAATATGCCAAGAATAGAATCATGAGGACACATGCTTTATAAACATTTCCCATGCTGCCAAATTGATTCCAATTTACATTCTCACCCCAGACCCTCTTTCATTGCTCTACGCCCTCAGTGATATTAGTGTTATTAGATGTTTTTCTTTTTACATGATAAACTATGCTACCTTGTTGTAATTTGCATTTCTGATTGAAGTTAAACTTTTTTTTAACCCTTCTGTTTTTATTTGCTTTTTGGTTTTGTTTATTTTGTTTTGTTTTCTATCTGTTTTCATTTGTTTCTCTTTTTGGTCCATTTTTTAAAATTGTATTTCCTTATTGATTTGAAGAATTCTTCTACATCTTCTGAATACAAACCCTTTGTTATGTACTATCTTTTCTCGCTGTGTGGTTTGTTTGTTTTTTTTTAACTGGGTTAACTGAAGTCGGAAGACCTGCCCTAAATGTGAGTAGATCCTTCCATGTGCTGTGGTCCTGAACCTAACAGAGGAGGAAGGAGATCTGAGCACAGGCGTGCATTACAACCTGGCTGTGGACTCAGTGTGACCCTGCCTTCTGTTCCTGCTACAGCAACAAATCAAGTACCTAATACAGCTGTAGAAAAGCATTTGTTTTCTTGTGGTTGAGTTCTTATGATATATGTTTTCAGTAATTTTTCCCTGGTTTACCCATTGGAGAACTATTCTTATATTTTTGATTGTGAGCCTAGCATTTAACGGCTAAGCCATCTCTCCAGCCTGGAGAACTATTCTTTATTGTCTACAAAGTGGTTTTTAAGTTTTGTTTTTCACATTTATGACTGAGTTATATAAAACTTAGGAATTCCTGCACATTTTATTGACAATATTAAAAACCACATTGTTAATTTTATCATAGATCTCTTCAGGGAAGGTTTAAGTATTGGAGAATGAAAAGTACATGTTTCCTAAAATTGAGATTTTTTTTTTTCCCTAGAAAGCAGAAATGCTATCACTGGCCATACCCTTTGGTTTTCCTTGAAGTGGTTCTATCCACTGATTTGCCTTCACCACTGAGAAGTGAGGGTCAGGGTGCAGAGCATGTCCAAGGATGAGCGATTCTGACAGGCTTTTTCTTGTTGTTTTGAGACACGGTTTCTCTGTGTAGCCCTGGCTGTGGAACTCTGTAGACCAGGCTAGCCTCTAACTCACAGAGATTCTCCTTCCTCTTCCTCCCCTGGGATTAAAGGTGTACACAACCACCTCTGTGCTTTGAATGTTACTATTAGACATAAATAAAGCTACTTGTTCTCTTAGGCTATTGTTTGTGTGGAAAATCTCTCACTTTTAGCTTATGTGTTGCCTGAGTCTCCCATTGACAACATGTAGTAGTTGGATCTTGTTTTATTATCTACTTCAACTACTGCGTCCTTTGATTGACAACTTTAATCTCTTTATTCAGGTTACTATGGATAGGGAAGAACTTAGTGCTGTTTCTCTATTTGTTCTTGTTTTGTAGCACTTTGTCCTTTCCTCCTCACTTGACCACTTTTGTGAGCAGTGGGTTTTTTGTGGTATCAAGCTCTGATTCTTTCTTTTCATCACGTACCCAAGAGGAAATCTTTAAGCATCTCATGCTTCTTCTATCTCTCTTTCTTTTCCCTCTGATATGAGAATGGGAAGTTCCAGAGAGGGGACTACTCCTGCAGGCTAGACTCTGAAATGAAAACCTACAAAGTTAAGAATAACCCACCCATAAGTATCACAATGTGTTATAAGTAAGAAAGAGGCAATGTCTGCAAGGTACTTAAAGAGCAATTTGTTACCCAGTTTATCCTAAAGAAAGTTGATAAATATTTCAGACTAAGAAGAACTATGCACAGAGGTACATAATTACATGGTAAGTAAGCCACAGTACTTAGATGGAGGCTACTTTTGAAGCATGCAGATAGAATCAGAATATTTAGCATGGGAAATTTTAGACAAGGAAAGAGTTAGTGAACTCTTGACATGTACAGCCCAATCTTCACTCACAAATGTAAGTACTGACAAGAGGCAACACAATTGAAGAGAGTGAGGGTGTATGATACAACATTCTTTTAATTAAAATCAGACCTCCAAACAAGGTTCTTGTTAAGGGGATTTGTCATGGGGATGATAAGAGTCTAATAAAAATAACTCAGCATGAAATTGCATGTTTCCGAGAGGAAACAATAAATGGGAATTTGTGGGTCTGAATAGTCTTCCAAGTGTCCTTACTAAAAGTTCCAGGACCTGATTCGTGGGACGGTAGCATCTGCATGGGAAACAGGAAAATCCTAAGGACCCTGAGAGTGTGTCAGAGATTTGACCCAAGAATTACTGAACCAGGTAATTGACTAGGTCTGATTGATATCTAGCAAGTATATATATGAATCAGCTTCCCTGTGCTCTTTTTCTTAAATTTTTTTTAATTTTTAAAATATAGCAGATAGGGGCTGGAGAGATGGCTCAGCAGTTAAGAGCACTGGCTGCTCTTCCAGAGGTCATGAGTTCAATTCCCAGCAACCACATGGTGGCTCACAACCATCCATAATGAAATCTGGTGCCCTCTTCTGGCCTGCAGATATACCTGCAGACAGAACACTGTATACATAATAAATAAATCTTTTAAATATATATATATATATATATATATGTATATATAGCAGATAACAGCATAAGGCACATTCATATTCTCAACACAAAGATAAATGTTGCTAATATCAAGTTTGCTTTTCATTCCTTTTAGTTTAAAAGAATAGATTATAGGTAATAGGGCTGGCGAGTCATTTCAGTTAGTAAGGTGCCTACCCTATAATCATGAGGACCTGGGTTTAGGTACTCATCACCCACATAAAAGCCAGTTCCATGTCTGTAACCCTGGCACTAAGTGGGCAAAGTGGACCCTTGCAAAAACCCACTGACCACCCTATCCAGCCAAATCAGTGAGTTCCAGATTCAGTGAGAGACCTATCTAAAAAAAGGGAAGTGAAGAACAACAGAAGAAAGAAATTCAGTGTTGGCCTTTGATTTGCACAGACACACACACACCATAAACTTTTTTTTTTTTATGAGAATGTGTGCTTAGCCAGCATGTATGTCTGTGCACCAGTTGCATGTCTGGTGCAGAAGATGTAGAATTTCCTGGAACTAGAGTTACAGATGGATTGTAGTCACCATGTGGGTCCTGGGAATTGAACCCAGGTCCTCTGGAAGAGCAGCCAGTGCTTCATCTCTCCAGCCCCATAAACTTTTATAATTGTAGATAAAGTTGAGCTTCTTTTAATCCTTCTCTTGTATAACCCTTTCATCTCTCCTCATATCCTTTTCCTTTTGCCATAGACAACCACAGACTTGAACTTCATATGATCAGGGTAGTTCATAATTGATACTGTTTTTCCCATAGACTCATGTTTTATACTTCATTGGGGATATACAGTTTTGGTTTTGTGACTTAAGACCATTTTGCAACATATTGTGTCACCTTTCACTGTTTTTTTTTTTTTTTCTCACAAGACAGGGTATTTGGTTTTGGTCTGGAATGATTTGGATTTGAGAAAGTTGTTTGTTTGTGAGAGGTCTCATTCTAACCCACTATTTGGCCTGAAACTCACAGAGATCCACTTACCTCTGCCTCCCAAGAACTGGACTAAAGGTATGTGCCACACACCTGGCAGGGCAGGATGTTTCTATGATCTGTGTATATAGATTCAAATCTAGATCATCTCTTTTATTGTACACCACTATGTTCATCATATTCCTAGTCTCTGGAACCAGATACTTGAAAAGAAGCAATTTGAGGAAGGAAGGGTTGATTATGGCTCACAGTTTGAAGGTGCAGGGCATCTTGGCAGGAATAACATGGTGGCAGGATGGCTTGCTGCTGTGACATTGGGGACAAGGGGCTACTTGCTCACATCTCAGTGGATCAGAAGCATAGAGGAGAATCCCAGTCCTGGATTATTCCCATTTTTGTTGTCTAGATCTTTAGATCTAGGTTGGTGCTGCCCACAGTCAGAGCTGAGTCTTCCTCCTCAGTTAATCATCATTAGAAAACTGCTTATTACTGTACCTCCCTAGTGCCCTCATCAAATCAAGTTGACAGGTGAAATTAACTGTGAGAGGCACATGTGTCACTGTATTGTCACACCTACCTTGTCATTTCTCTATGAATGAGCTTTAATATTGTTCAGAAATTTTATAAGTATTTGATGAGTACTTATATCCTAAGTACTGTGCTAAGTACTCATGCTGTGCCAGTGAATAATTGAAATAAAAATCACTAATTTCTGTTGGATTAGCAAAATAAATAGTAAGAATAGTATAACAAGCCAACAATAAATTGCATTAGAAGGTTTTTATAAATAAATAATATATATAAATATATATTAGTTTATTTGCTCACACACACACACGTATATATAAAGAGTACATAAGTTCTTTTATTAGCCAGTGAACAAGAGCAGGCTCATACCTCAGAGTCTCTTGGTGCTAAAGTTCAGGGGTGTGTAACAGAAAGTTTTTATTTAAAAAATACTTACATTTGTTAGTACTTAAACCTAATGCTTAAAACCTAATAATTATCAAAGAATAACCTAATATATATCTAAGAACACCTAACTATATTTTACTTTTCATAAAAGGTTATTAATATTCATAGCGTAGTTCCAGGCAGGGTAACTTGGTTTTAGCAATGTGGATACTGCAGTTCCAGCAGGCAGTCCCTTGCAAGCTTAGTGTTCATTGGGCCTAACTTTGCCAGTTAGTATGGCCAGTTTATTTCAACCACCAGATGTGATCAGCTCATAAAGTTCAGTCATTTCCAGCCGTTAGCTAGAGGTTGGCTTTCTTCATTAGCAGAGACTCATTTCTAAAGTTTCCTCAGCCTGTGTAGGCTTTACCACCTAAAGCTTCTCCTATCAGCTTCTGAACTCCCCTCTCCTTTGTTGCCAGCCTTAACAGGCTGAATTATGGCAAAGGGTCTTTCTCAGGCTACCTTGCAGTGAAAAGTCTCTCTCTCTTTGACTCCACCTTTCAGTTTATGACCATTGTGGCCTAATGTCTTGAGTGTGCCATACCTTGCTGTGCTCTTCTCCAGAGTGTCTTCTCAGCTCGTGAGGACAAGAGGAAGAGAGCAGCCGCATGGAGCTCTCTGGCTTATATATTGCATCATCTCACAATCCTTGGTGGTCTTGAGAGCCTACAAGATCTCTTGCAATGTCTAGCAGTTCTGTGGCTTCTCATGGCAACCGACATCATCTACATCTTGTATGGTTTCTTAGCCATGCCCCTCCAACAGGGCAATTCATTTTCCTCACAGAACTATGACCTTTGGGCTCTGTCCATCTCAGCAAGTTCCAGGGATGACCTCTCATCTCATGTCCTGCCAGATGCTAAACTGAACTGCACATTAATTCACTAAACAGGCCCTACTTCTACCGCAAGAAGATGTCTTGGTTACTTTCCTTTTTTTTTTTTTTTTTTTGGTTACTTTCCTATTTTTTTCCTTCTTTCCCACTTTCTTATGTTTGACAAAATACCATGATTAGGGCAACTTATGAAAGAAAGTGTTTAATAAGGTTTATGAGTTCTGAGGGTTATAGTCCATGGTGGCCAAGCAAAGGCATGGCGGCCAGAACATCTGAGAGCTCACATCTTGATCCACAGCAGGAAGCTGACATGTTTTTGAAGCCTCAAAGCCCAACCCCACTGACACACTTCCTCCAACAAGGCCACACCTCCTGTTCTATAGAAGCCTATGGATGCCATTCTCATTCAAACCTTCATATTAGGTGATAAGTGATAGTTTAAAAAAGCATCAAGGAAAATCAGAATGAGATTGAGGGAAGAGATTGCTATTTCTAATAGTGGGATCTAGTAAGCCTTCTTATGAGGTAATGGTTGAACAGACTGAAGGTGAAGTGAGAGAGGAAGCTTCCATCAGACAAAAGAGCCAATGCAAAGCTATGGAGGTGGGAGTGCCCCTGTGAGTTTGGGGAACATAAAAAGGCCAACTTCCTAGAGAACAAGAGAAAGGAGGGAGGGAGGTTTGGCACAGAGATGATCAGGTGGAATGGGAGACAGTATTTTTTTTGTATCTATAATAATAACTAACTTTTGCTAGGTATTGTTCTAAGGAACCACACTTCATAGACAGTGAAAGTGAGGCACAAACAGGTTACTTAGACCACTCAGAGTAAACTAGCTGAGTAGCAAAGCTATCATTCAGACCCAGGTCAACTCATACAAAAGACAAAGCTCTTGGGTGTGAGGTGATCTGGCTGCTGAGGCAGGGGTCCCATTCCTCCCTCCCTCTAGTCCCTCCTGAAGCTGTACACCCAGCCCAAGAGGACAGCCTTCCCCTAGAAGAGGACCATGCTTCTGTCAAGGGTACGAAAGTAACTGTACTCCCCTGACAGAACCTTCAGACAAGCTCTCAAGACAAAGCTTTAAGCCACACAGCCATCCTTGTACGTCTGCCTTCATAACTTGCCTGGTACCTTACTCTCTACCTACTATAATTCAGCTTTCATTGCAGTCACTCCCATAAAATTGCTCTTGCCTGCGTCAACAAGTTAGATTCTAAGTCTGTTCTGTCTGCAGCTTCTGGTGAAGTTCATAGTGCCTAGTGTATATAGTGCCTCAGCCTGAGTCTTCCAGTGATGATCAAAGCAGGCAAATGGCAGTGACTGAAGAATACTGTGTCTCATATTCTTGATGGCAGCAGACTTGTTTGTGGATGGTTAGTAGGCCAATTTTCTGTCCTCTACCTTTGTTTGTCTATGACTGAAACAGATCATCTAGTTGTTTTGTTTGTGGCTTCACAGCATAGGAAAATAGTATATTTAGGTATTTACCACTTTCCCCTTTTCTTCAAATAGAAATCTGTACCTTTCCATGTGATTGGCTTGACTATGACAATTATTTCTCTCATTATTTCTCATATAATTATTGATGATGAATGCCAAAAAGGTTATTGGATTTGACCTTTTATGTATTTTTCTCTACTAGAATTGATTTGAATTAATTTAATGCTTAACTGAGAAACAAAAAAAAATCTCTGGTGAATATTAAATAATTCTCATCCCATATGGCTGAACAAAAAAAATACTCAGAGTGAGATACTTTCTCATTCATAGAGACACAGTTATAAGCTTTGTATGATGTCGCCAAAGCTAAGCATTGGAACCAGCACTGAAGGAAACCACTTCTTGCCTTATTCCCATCACTTGCTGTGTTTCCATTCGTTTCCCCCATCCATAAAGAGGAAAAAAGATTCTCTCTCTCTTTCTCATGCCTAAAACCAGTGTTTGTTAGCTATGTTTGAATGGGAACATTCTTTGGTGTTCCCATTTATTTGAATGGTTTTCTTTGGTGACTGGAACCAACACTAATCGTCTTGCTTACATTCTGGGTCACTGTTTGCGTCTGGGTTACTGTAGCTGTCTGTTTACAGCGGCAGTAAGCAATTTCCTTGGACAGTGCTGCCGTAGCCACTGCCTTCACTGAAACCCAATGCCTCTTAGAAGAAAGATGAGAGATTCCACCAAGAGACTTGCAAAACTTTAAAAGCAATTCCTTGTCAAGCACGTGAAAAACAACTCTTCTCTGTAAGTTGAGGGGAAAAAAGAGAAACTATCTTACTCCAGATGTTGGTTCCCTGCTAGTGAAACAGGCCTGAGCTGGTTCATCCCATTCCTTTATGTTTCCTTTGCAAAACCCACAGAGAACACATTTGGGGCCACTTTGCAGAATTGGCAAGAGTCTCTGCTTTTTAAGGGAATCATATGGACACAGAATGCCACAATCAGTAGACTCGGAATCCCCAGGGCCCAGAAATGGGATGCATAGGGCTCACATTTTAGGTCATCAGTTAGAATATGGCCTAGGCCCAAGAATCATCCCAATCATTGCCAGGTTTTGCTTCCTTGATTAAACTTGATTCAAACAAAACTAGGTTGAGGAGAGTTTGTATTTTCTTGTTGATTAGTGGCAGGAGTCAGGAAAACAAGAGAAAAAAATGAAGGTGGAAAAGGAGGCAAGAGAGAAGCTAGGATCTTTCATGCTCCCGCTTGGAAGACGGGTGATGCAGGCGATCCACTTTCTCATCCCTGCAGATCTGAATAGACCAAGTTTTCCATTGGAATTAGGATTGTTCTTTACCATTTAAGTGAAAAGTACTGTGGCTATTGTCATGGATTCAAGGGTTAGAGAGAACTTCAGATGTGTGAGGAGGGAGTGGAGGAATGCACAGGAGAGGAGTGGACAGATTTATTGATAAATCCGGCATTTCAAGTGAATGGATATCTGGGTGTTGGTGTCTCATGCTTTTAATCCCAACACTCTGGAGATAGAGACAGGCATATCTCTGTGAGTTTGAGGACAGCCTGGTCTACAGTGTGAGTTCCAGGCTAGCCAAGGCTACATAGAGAAACCCTGTCTTGAAAAACAAAAAAAAAAACAAAAAACTAACAAAAAAATCAGTGCCCTAGGATGTAGTGGAATCCACAGTGAAGATACTGAAAAAACTCTTGTTGCCTCCTCTCTAGGGATGTCAAGGACTTAAACAATAAACTGGTGTTTGTATTCGTTGGTTTCTTAATAACTTCTTGACTTAAGGGTCTGTGTATCAGGAATATGCTCAGCCCTACATATGCTTTCTTTTAATAACCTTGACTTGGATCATTTCCAGCTATTTTAGCCAATCTCTGTTGTCTATTTAGTTCTGCTTATGTGTAAGAAAATATTAGCCACCTTTATTTCTTCTTTTTTTTAGGTGTGTGAACACACTCAATTAGGTTGGATCCTCACCTGCATGGTCAGACTGCCTCGGTTGCAGCATTTACACCAATGGAAGGTAAATTCCAGAACATGGTTATTAATGGAAAGAAAGACTTCTGTTTGTTGCTCTGCCAGGTTCTGGGAGTCCTGAGTTCACTCACCACCCTGGTCTGCCACCCACTGTTGGCTCTAGGAGCACCATTCACCTCACTGTATCACAGTGTTAAGCAGAAAATAAAAGGGTTAACCAAGACCCCTTTTGACTTTAGAATCCAATTTGTTAGTTTTATCTGTATTTGTATAGACTTGGTAATGACTTTGAACCTACTACATTACAATTAACAACCAGAATCTCTGGGATACTGGTCCCTGATGTTGCTTTCCATCTCTACCCTGGAATTAAGAATGTTTACCGTGGAGAAAAGAGACAACATATTTTAATTAACTTTTAACCATATTGAGCCCAGGCAATAGTTCAAATCCCAAGGGAAAAAAAAATTAAGGCTGTCTTTTTTCTGAGAAATTCTACTAAGAAAGATAAATTAGATAATTCATGGTGCTTTACTGCCATTTACTTTTGCAGTTGGGTAACTCAGGTAGCCCCAACTATGTCCACACTAATTTTAGTTTCAAGTCTCTTAAGCACATTTTCAGATCTATTGGTTTCTTCAAAAGTTGGCCTTCAGAAGCCATTCCCTAAACTGCAGAAAGAACCACCCTTCAGGGACTGTGCCTGAACCTGAGATCTGAGTACATGGTGCTGCTCTCCTGACCCCAAGAACAGGGGCTTTGAGAGGCAGTCAGATGGGAAGGGTGGATCACACATGAATTCATTGTTGTTCTTATGAGACAAAGCACTTCCCCTCTCTCACAATAAGGACACAAAAGAAGACACCATTGCTCAGCCTCGGAGATGGGCTGGGGGTCCAGGGGTGATGGTGGGGTCTTTTCCCTAGCTCTAGTCTTTGTCTTAATCATGTACTCCAAAAGTAGGAGAAAACCATTTTTGTTCTGTTGTTCACAACAGAAATTGATATCTTGTAGATGTTTAAAGAACTGGCTTTAAATAAGACCTTTATGGTACTGCCGCAGATTGATGATGTGTCAGGAACTGGAAACAAAGGTTTTATAAAGTTCTCTCACATATTTTAATTTTAGACAAGGCTTCGTTGTTTCAGTATAGCACTATACCACTAATTTCTGGATGAACCTAGTAATGACGTGCATGTCCATGTCCTGGGAAGCTATGCTAAGAGAAGTTCAGATTGGAACAATGAACGCAGGAGGAATGATGTGACTGACCGGTGGGGTCAGGTTGCTATGTGCAGCCCTGACAGGAAAAGAACTTAGAGCATGCTAACAGCACCGGGTACGTACTCCTGGTCTCTGCATCACCTGGCTTCCCTTGGAGTTCCAAGGACCAGTTGCTGGGATAAAAAATCCAAGGCTGAGCCACGCATGGTAGCACATGCCTTTAATTCCAGCACTCGGGAGGCAGAGGCAAGCAGATCTCTATGAGTTCAAGCTTAGCCTGGTCTACAAAGTGATTCGAGAACAGCCCAGAGATACATAGAGAAACCTTGTCTCAAAAAAAGAAAAAAAAAAATCCAGGGCCAGGGCTGGAGAGATGGCTCAGGAGTTATGAGTGTTTATTCTTCTTCCAGCACCTACATTGGATAACTCACAACAGCCTATAATTCTATCTTTACGAGATCCTACACCTTCTTCTGGCCTATGCAGGCACCTACACACAAGTGGAATACACACACAGAGACACATAAGTAATAATAATAATAATAATAATAATAATAAATCCACAAATTATACATCAGGATGACTCACTACTAGCTTGATGACCTGGATTCAGTTCCCAAAACCAGCAGTGGAAGGAGAGAACTGGCTCTGCAAACGTTGACCTCTGACCTCTGCATACAAGCTTGAGCATGCGCCTTCATTCCTGCACATATGCAGGTGCAAGAGCAAACACACACATTTTATCTATCAAGTTAATGCAATACAGCTTTAATTTTTTTAAATCTCTCTCTCTCAACATTTTTGTTTACCATGTATGGTGGTGAGTGTGAACAGTGGCTTGAGAAGACCAGAGGGCAGCTTCCTGCAATCAGTTCTCTGTTCCCAGGATGTGGGCCTGGGGATAAAGTTTGGGTCATCAGGCTTTGTGCGAGGCATCTTTAACCAATGAGTTGTCTTGCCTACCCTGGTAGCAGCTTTTCAAAAATTAGGTTATTATGTTTCTTTTTTCAAATTATCCTTCTCTATATATTAATCTTTTATGAAGTAACATCTGTGATAAGGGACAGGATTGACTCCTGCTGATTTTGAGACACTTAATTTTATAATAATTTCTGAACATAGCTAATTTTGAATCTAGAAAACTCCTTTGTCCTTAGTGAATGAATGAAAAATTGAGGTGGTACTGGAGCCCTCCTGGGACAGGGGGCCATATGTGTAGCTCAGTGGTAGAGCTTGGGTGGGCTTTGCATGAAGGAGGAGGCCCCAGCTCCAAAAATAAAATAAAACACCATGGCGGTGGTAAAACAGATCCCTGTTAGTTCTCCTGAAGCCTGGAACATGAACGTGATAAGCAGCAGATGATGTTAGAGTTGCTGAAAGGGACCAAAATACGTGTTATTACAGGTGGCTCTGTATCACACTCTGCTTGGTTTAAAGTGTCTTAATTGAGCAATATAATCAAGTTCAAGTCAGATTTCTTTCTCCTCTCTCCTTGTTTGCACAGGCAAAAACTGCGAAGCAGAAGCATGATGGGACAGTAGGCTTGCTCACATACCCGGTACTCCAGGCAGCAGACATTCTGTCCTACAGGTAAGGAGGGAGGCCAACCCTGATCTTATGCATGCTCACAGTGACAAGAGAGAGGCTGTGTGTGAATGTCTGTTTGTTTGTTGGTTCATGGCAGGTTCTTACTATGTAGCCCAAGTTCCCTGTGAACTCGTAATCCTCCCAGCTCAGGCTCCTGGGTGTAGGAATTGCTGGCATGTGCCACACAAGAGTGTTTTTAACTCTTCAGGGAAAGGTTTAACTTGTGCGGGAAGGGCTACAAAAAGGATCAGATATACCATCCAGCACTACATGCTAAACCTGTATGTGTTTCAGTGACTAGCTAGTGCTGTTCGGAGGTAGCGGAAAGTCCTACTATGTGTTAGGAACCTTTGTAGGTTCTCTCTGTTAGCCTGATAACAGCCTTGTAAAATTTATCATTGTCATCCCTATTCTTTAGAAGAGAAACCCGGGTCTCAGAGAGGTCAGCAGTAGCTCCAAAGTCATGATAGTTAGTTAAAACTTGGAACCAGGATCTAAGTCCTGGAAGTGCTTCCAGTCTAAGATCAGGCATGCTTATGACTTTGGGTCTATGAAGGAGTGTGGATGATGGTGACAAGAAATAGGTAGTAGCTCAAACTGCTCATCTTCTGGGCAGGAAGCAAAAGAGGAGAGGGAAGGGGGGAGGAGAAGGGAGATGGTGAGAGAGGAGGGAGGGAGGGAGGAGAATGGGCAAGAACAGGTGTAATACGCATCTGTTGTGGCAGTTGTGTGAGCGAGGGCTCTCTACAAGTATCTCTTTTGCTTTGCTTTCTATAGTGGGGTTTGAACTTTCAGATACACACTTGCTAGGCAAGCACCCTACCACTGTGAGAGATTTACAGTCCTGTTTTGTGTTTTGGCTTCCAAGACGGGATCTGGCTAAGTAGCTCAGAATGGCCTTGAATTCACTCTGTGTGAACTCATACAGACTTCACATATATGTCCCTCTTGCCTCAGCCTCTGGGTAGCTGGAATTATAGGCTGTGCTCCAACTTTATTTTATTACAATGTATCTGCCTTGTTTCTCATGCTGTTTGATGACATTAGTGAGCTAAAGGAGAATTTTGATTTGGTTCAGTTAACACAAACTTAATTTTTTCCTTCTCTAATTTCTCAACAGATTAGTTCTTACTATAGATTTCAGCAATCTTAACACACAGTTGTTTCCTTTTCCTTAAATTGAGAGCATTTGTGTTTACACCACTTCCCTGCTTCCTTCCCATGTATCTGAATTGCCAGCAACACTGTCTATGTGCTTTGGGGCTATTATGATGTAACTAGTCACTGTGATGCCACACCCATCGGTGTGAGAGTGAGTGTGGCTGAGGTACATATTCATCATGGAAGGGCTGATTGATAATTGATGACAGACAAGGCAAGGGCAGTGTGTTAGTTACAGTGATGTGCATATTAAAACTTATTTCTTGGATTTTACATGTATGTTTTTAGACCATACCTGATTCTAGGTAACTGAAGTTGCAAAAATTAAAACTGTGGTAAGAGGTAACTGATGTATATAATTGGCAAAATGATAGAACTATTGCAGTCCTTTTATTTGCAAATTAGATAAACAGGGATCACCTGTGGGAGTTATTGAGCAAATTACATAGGATTGATAGCATATACTATAGACTCTATGATTTTTTTTTAAATACAGGACACCATTAAAAGGCTGACATTAGCAAAGTAGCTTCCTAAGATCTCAGTCCTGCCGTTTTTAGAGTCAAACCTTGTGAATATCCTAGTATCATACACAAAACTAAGTGATTCAGATATGACAGGTAAACCTGAAAGTTTTCTGCTGCCTTCTTTACTGTCTTACTCTCCAACTCCCTCATAAAAATAGTGTTTCCAAGACAGGAATTTCTGTCCCATTCTGTAAGTGTTCCTTAACTTTCACTGAACTCATCAGTGGTTAGAATAGGGCTTCTTCCCAGCTTTAAAATGAGGGTGGGTGCTAGTGGCAGGATTCGTCTGTTCTCATTACCATTCTGGTATGTAGAGACTCTTTGTTCAGGTAAACAGATAAAAATGCTTTTCTATAAAACCAGGCAATTACCTATCTTCAAGATAAAAACTTTTAATTAGCAAATATATTTATTAATAACTACAGGAACTTTATAACAAATATAAACACTTATTACCTGACTACTAGCCCTAAGGATACCTATAAACTCCTATTACCTAACAACTAACCCTATTAATAACTATAACAACAATTATCTAACAACTAACCCTAACCTTTTAGAAGGATACAGTCTCTGGGGCAGGTCTTAAGTTGTCAGGAACACCTCAGGAGTAGATCCTTTAAGGTACTTGGTCAACAGTCTTTCCTTGGGAACACCTCAGACATAGGTCCTTTAAGGTACTTAGTCAACAGTCTTTCCTTGGGAACACCTCAGACGTAGGTCCATCAGGGTAAATTGGCTGTTGCAGCTTCACTTTAAATGAGGCTTGAGGCTTTCTTCTCTCTGGAACACCTCGGCTGTCCATAAGCCAACTTATTCAGTTTGTATTAGCCACTCAGCTGCTCTGCCTCAGTCTTGGGCTGGCCACAGTTCCCGTCAGGCTGCCATTTGAACTGATTGAACCTCTTTAGGCAAAAGCTGTGCCACAGGGTTTAGTCCTTGGCTTTTTGTTGCCTTGCTAAGGCCTTCTCTGCTCACCAGCTTCTTTCTGCCTCAAGGAAAGCTGGCGGTATTTATATTTTTTCAGGTCTGTTTGAGATCAGCTTTTCAGTCTGCCTGCGTTTTCTCCATCAGATGACACAAGCCACCTTGCATCACATCCTCTCTAATGTGGGAACTCTCAGGCTCCACCCACTTCATCCTTAAATAGGATCTCTCCTAGTTTCACCTGGTTTCAGGCTAATCTGGGCTCTGCCCACTTTGTAAGCCTATTAGCAGCTGAAAACAATGCCAAGCCATAACCCTTGTTTTTAGTCCATATGCTGCCATGCCCAGTGCCCACAGGTGCCAGGCTGATCTTCATGGCTCTGTTTAAGAGACTGTATCAGAAGCCCCTAGTTATTCCCTAAATCTAATTTATGTTAATATAACTCCCCTTACAATGGAGTCTCCTTCCTTAACCTAAAAATTACCTGCCAGATCTAATGCCATGATTAGATTACAAATGTGAACACCTGCATACCAATTTCTAAAAGAAACAGCCCAGCATTCCTCTCTGTCTAGTCTCAGGCTAGACCACCTGTGCAGTTGGGGGTATTTTCTATTTGTTTTTGTTTTGTTTCACATATTTCTGTATTTGAGAAAACTCGTAGCCAGAATGTCTAGGAATATTTATATTATAAACACAGGTTGGTTGATAGATTGAAGGACGGGTAAAACATCTGTGGTTTCTATCCACCAGAAAATCTGTGTGGCCTCTTCATAAAATAAATGTTGATCCAAGTCAAATACAGAATTCTTATTTGCTTTTGTCAAAATCAGCATTAGAATGAGTGGTATGGTAAGCCAGAGAACAAATGCTAGGAAAGGGAACAGGGAAGCAGCTTCAGATAGGCTTATAAAAGACATATGTAATTGTTTCTATAGGAGTTGCTTAAGGAACTCAGGAATGGAGAGCTGAGATTATCCTATCCAGAGAGCATGATAAATAACAGAAATTTAAGCCAAGCCTGGAGGTGCAGATCTGTAATCCCAGGTGTTTATCAGTCTGGACAGGAAGGTCACAAGTTCAAGACTTACCTGGGCTATAGAATAACTTCAAGGCTAGCCTGAGTAACTTAGTGAGACCCTGTCCCAAAATAAGTGTCAATAGAGGGTAGGTGATGTAGCTCAGGAGTAGAGAGCTGTCTAGTTAGTGTGCATGAGGTCCTAGGCTCAGATATAGCACCATTAAAATAATAATAACGATAATAGTAGGTACATGATGAAAGACACGACACTCAAAAATAGCAAAAGTTCGTTCTTTATTCACTCTACAGCCTGGTCACAGCCCCCCCCCCCTTCCAGTACCATTCTCAGCCCCTCTCCCATTTCCCCATCCCTTTATCCTCAGAGAAGGGAGGCCTCCCATGAGTACCAACCCACCCTAGTACATCAAGTCTCAGCAGGACTTCCCCACTGAGGCCAGACCAGACAGCCTAGCTATGTGAAAGCGATCCAAAGGCAGGATACAGAGTCAGAGGCAGTTCCTGCTCTAATTGTTAGGGGACCCACATGAAAAACAAGCTACATATCTGCTACATACGTGTAGGGGGCGTAGGTTGGTGGTTCAGTCTCTGTGACCCCCACGGGCCTAGGTTAGTTTGTTCCTTAGGTCTTGTGGTCTCCTTGGCCCATCCATCTCCCTCAACCATCCCCCCACCCACTCTTCCACGAGATTCCTCAACCTCCACTTATTATTGGCTGTGGGTCTCTAGCAAAAGTTCTTAATTTTTATTTATATATTCCTTATTTATCTGAATGCCTACTTTTAAATAGCTGGCCATCAGAGGACCGAAGGCCTGCTGCTAGATAATGTCTTCTAGACACTATAGGGAAGCTATGCCCATGACATCTCAACAACATGATCACCTAAACAAGACCAACATAATGACATACCAACATAAATGGGAAAAATCTTCAGCCACAGGTGAAGAGCTATAGGCAAAAAAGGCCAACTCTCTGCCATACAAATATAGATGGTAGGCAACTTGGTCTTCATACAGATCCCTTAGCAAGTGGAGGTGGGAGTGGTCTCTGTCATGAACTCTATTGCCTATTAGTGGAACACCTTACTCTAGCTGGGCTGCCATGTCAGGTACCAGTGCAAAAGGAAGCTCTTAGCCCTCATGTGATTGATATCAACTGAGGGGGGCTGATATGGGTCCCTTCTCACCCGAGGAGAAGGAGAAGAAGAGGGGGAAGAGGGTGGGTGGGTAGGACCAGGAGGGGAGGAGGGGGGGCTGTGACCCAGATGTAACTTGAATAAATAAAAATTTAAAAAATAAAAAATAAAGAGATATCTAGTGCTGGAGAGATGGCTCAGTGGTTAAGAGCACTGACTGCTCTTCCAGAGGACCCGGGTTCAAATCCCAGCACCCACATGGCAGGTCACAACTGTCTGTAACTCCTGTTCCAAACAATGTGACAGACACACATGTAGTCAAAACACCAATGTACATAAAATAAAAATAAATAAATTATTTTTTAAAAAGAGAGATACTCTATAAAGTAGCCGACAAAAGAAGCCATTAAGTAAAGCATGACAAATCTACATGGCAGAGTTTTAAACTGGCATGCAATTTAGTTTCTAAAGACTATTTTATCAGGCAGGCATGGTGGCACATGCTTGCAGTCCTAGCACTTGGGATGTGGAGCCAGGAGGCTTAGAAGTTCAAGGCCAGTGTGGGCAACATGACATTTTATCACACACACCCCTCTAAAAAGAATACTTTATTACATGGCTATATGACCTGGGTACAGTTGTATGTTATATATGCTACATATGAAACAATAAACTCATTATTATTCAAACAGAAAAAAAAAAACATTAGAGTTCCTAAACTCCGTGCAGTGAACCCAGGCCGACCTGGAATCTGACAAGACCCTGAAAGCTGCTGTCCCAACTTCATTGTTACCACACTGCCCATGAAGTCACTCCCTCTCTTTCTTTCTGAAATAGCTACAGGGCATGGTGCTGCATTAAACCAAACTCCACTGGAAGGCCGTCTGAGGCATGGACTGTCCAGGCTTCTGCCCCCCGAACCTGGGAGCTAGTAGAGAGGAGGGTGAACAAGGGTCATCAACAGACAAGCCAGTATGTACCCCACAAAGAGTGGGGAGCTGTCTGTGTATTTGAAGCACAGAGTGAAGTTGGCATCATTGACACTTTCTAAAGGAAAACAAACTAAATGCAGAGGATGAATTAAAGGAGCAAACGCTGGGCCAGTCTGTTTGGAGGCCATTCCCCAGCCTACAACATGGCGGCGGAGGAAGAAATAAGACGTCAGAGTAGACTGAATGTGCGTGAGTGACGTGTCGGGAGTAACCACACGTTGGTTATGGTGCTGCCCTGCAAGGAGGTGGGCAGTACTAGGAGAGGACTTGTCAGCCATCACAGTTTCTCTCAATATCTAATGAATATTGGTATCTAGTAGTTAAGGGCTGGAATGGAGAATCACTGAAGCATGTCCAGTAAGCAATCGGTGAGGGGGAACCAGTCCTTTATGACAAGAAAGACAGTTCCAAGCCCCTTTCCCAGACTGCTAAGTAAAGGCAGCAGTTCTGAAAACTCACAAGCATAACCAAGCAGGTAGAGGATGCAAGATCCACGTAGGCAGTGATCATTCGTTCATCTGGACACTAATGCTGCCGAAGGGGGTGGGGGAAATGGAGCCCGAGCAAACTTTGAGACAATAAGGATTGAAGCAAAAGAAAAAGGGCTCAGACACCAAAGAGGAAGATCAGAGGCATTATTATATGACAGAAGTTATAACAATCAAAATTATGAAAGACTTTTGTTTTATGTTGTGTCTGAGAAAGCACAGCCAGGGTGAGAGGGAATAAGAAGGAAGGACAGAAAGAGTAGACATATTAATGTGGATATCATTATGCTGGATATAAATTTTAAAAGAACAGCCCTAAATTATTTGAAGTGAAAGGCAGACTGTGGGGAGAGAGGCTGAAAACGTGAAGAGAATAAGCCCCATAAGTGAGTGGGATCAAAGACAGGCTGGATAATGTAATGTGTGAACTCAACGGAGTAGAAGCAAAGGCCAAGATATATTATAGGAGGTGAAGGCAGCAGCAGCCGCCCAGGGAGGAGGGGCCAGAAACCAACCCAAGTCAGATGCCAGTGCCGCGTGGAGCAACAGGACCAGGTGAAAGAAATTAAAACCTTTTTAATCCTCTTATAAAAAAATCAAAACCCCACAGAGTTGTAAGAAGAGTCAAGGATCCAAAATGAGGCGAGACACACACCGCGTCATTGTGAAAACTAAATGTGTTTTCTGTTTAGTGGGTGGCTTTGTGAATCTGGAACCATTTTGACATGTGGAAATATTCATTTTGATGTGCTTAAAGTGTATTGATTATGGTAATTGTTTTTTCTGTGTTAGTTGCAGTCCATTGTGATTTCCTATGGGCTACTGTAATTGCTTTTTAACCTTTCTCTTGGCTAATTTGGTCTGGGGGAGTCAAGGTGACCTCAGCATATGGGTTTCACTATAATTACCATGTAAGAGTAGCAAAACTCAGTCCAAGAGAAGTTGACAAAAGTGGACCACGTGCTTGTGTACCCCAGAGAGGAGCCCCAGCAGCCCTGTCCTGAGCAGAGGCTATAGTAACCATGACACTTGATCACTCACAGAGCAGCTGGCCTTCTGCTCCGCTCCATGGGCTTAGCCCTCCTGGGCCCTCTGCAGTTTCCCAGCTCTGCTTTGCTGACCTCAGAAGAGGAAGCACTTCCTGGTCCACAGCCTTAGCCACACCTTCACCTTTTCCCTCCCTGTTCTGTTCTTGTGTGAGAATTCCTATAAAATAGTTTATATTTGGGGGTTACCTGTCAGTTTCATGTAGGTTTTGTACACAAATCTGGATTGTCACTGGGTCTGTGATTGTCTCTGGAGTTGACATTGGTGTTTGTGTTTCTCCGGATGAGTTGGTCATTAAAATAAAGATGATCTTATTTGAGAAAAGTCAGTGTACCTCCCTTAAGGCCATTTATATCTCTCTTGTACCCATTTGTCCTTCGTGGTATCAGACATTAATGAGTTTTTGTCCTATCAGTTGCTTCCATGTATTGGTTTTTACTATCAGGAGCTACACTTGGGAACCCTAGAAACAGCCGGAAGGATGGCACCATCATTATCACAATTCGCAGAGAAAGGCTTGGGAAGAAGGACAAACTTGAGATGGTAGCTCACTGCTTCCAAATTAAACTTCCTTGACCAGAACCTGTAGTTGTGCTAATCAAACCTAACCCCACAGCCATCCATTAAACAGTGACCTCACCTGTCTGCGCCCCCAGGCATGCCTCCCACACTCCCCTCGGCTTTCACACTTTGAACTGCAAATGTAGATGTAGATGCTCTATGTTCTGCATGGTTTTTCTATATCTTCATTTCTTTTTTTTTTTTCACTTTATTTTTTATTTCTTCAAGTTACATCTCAATTGAAATCCCCTCCCTACCCCGCCTCCAGTCCCACCCTCCCACCCTCTTCCACCTCAACCCACCCATCCCCTTCCTTTTTTTTTTAAGTTTAAGATATATCTTTTCCCCCCAACAGCTCCCCCTTTCAGTCCAACAAATGGCTCTTACTCTTATAATAATAAATACAATACAAAACAACAGAGGTAATTAGGCCAAAATTATGAGAGTTATATGGCTTGGCATACAATCCCAATGTCCAGTCTATATGTATTTGGCACCTGACTTCAACATTCTACTGTCGATCTATCTCCATGAGTTTAAAGTTCTATATCCAACTCAACTTTCATCACAATTTAAAAAGCCTCTTCTTAGAACACCCTCTTGATTCCCAAACAACTCAAAATTTAACTATGAGACTCTAGCTATCTATTCTTCAACCACCTCAGAGACCTGAGAGGGACAAATATATCTGATTATATAGGAAGTGCAGGGCTGCAGCTTCCCAAACTAAGAAATGACATACCAGTGGCTGCCTGGACAGCTCCCATTTTCTCTCCATACATTACAGCATCAATCTTCAGTCATTTGGCCCCATTTCTCTGACAGACATTGATTGTAGAGCAGGGGTTATGAAGGACTCGCCTACCCTGTCTTGGCAGAGCTAGGCTGTCGACTTACCTGCTTCCAAGTTTTGTCCTTTTTGGACAGCAGTCTGTCTACAGTTGAAGCAAGGGGTTTTTCCTACCCTGTCTTGGCAGAGTTAGGCTGTCGACTTCCCCGCTACCAAGTTTTGTCCTTTTTGGACAGCAGTCTGTCTGCAGTTGGTGCAAGGGGTTTTTTCATGCCAAGAGAAAGGCTTGCCACCAATTCAACCATCTTACAGTGGAGGTTCTTCGATGCTTATCCTCTACTTGGAGTAGAATAGGGTTGCCGTCAGGCGCTGATATGTCTTGATATAAAAAAAAATCTTGATTTAAGATAACATCTTTGAATGCCATATTCTGCAGATCTCAAGGGGTTTTTGAAGATGCCCTATCCATCTCTTGTATTTAGATAAGCAAATGTTGCTTGTCTCTTAGCAACTTGATTACTGGGTAGTTTAGAGAATATCTGTGATAGACTGTCATAGTAGCCAACAAAGAGACATGTTTGCATGACTAGGAGTTTGTTTTAACTATCCTAGACCGTTTTAGACGGTTGGTATCAAGAGGTCAGAGCTTCACATTTTATTTTTAAGTATCTCTAGGTATGATACCATTGGGAAGCATTACCTTTAAATTTGTATCAATATACAAAGATCTATTCAATTGTGGTTAAATATACTCTTAATTATGTATCAATATACCAAGATCAATGCCTATGTAGCCCAATATAATCTTAATATTACGTCCATATGCAAGGGTCAATACCATTGTGGCCAACTATAATCTTAATTTTGTATCAATATACAAAGATCAATACCGATGTAATCCAATACAATCTTATTTTTGCACAATAAACAATGGTCAATACCACTTTAGCCAAATAA
>CAJQZJ010016855.1:2901766-2917867 GCA_907164525.1 Lophiomys imhausi | reverse complement strand
GAGACAAACCCAGGACACAGAGACAGAAATCTCACAAACCAGACAACAGAAATAGGTCCAAGACACAGAAATCTCACCTCCAAGTGGGTTCTTGTGGAGATTGGGATGGCCGCAAATTCCTGGCCAACGCTCCAAATGAAAGACCCGGGGGAGGGAAGTTCCTCACCCGACACTCAGGATATCACGGCCGCCCCAAAACTCGCAAGAGACCATCTTGATGCAATCACAAGAGGTTTATTTTGGGGGGGAAAGGGGGAAAAGGGGGGGCTCAGTGCACTGAGGGGCGCCACTCATATCCCACGCAGTGGTAGGAGCCGCGACCATGATTTGGGGGAGAGTCCAATATTTTATGGGGGAGCACCACAGATTAAGGGGGTGGGGGAAATTACAGGTGGGAAGTATCAGCCCAGCCCATCATTTACCACAACCCAAGGGGGAGGGGAAATACAGCTGGAATGTACCAGCCCAGCCCATTAGTTAACCAGTGGGAAACATCCTACATCTGTTTGTCTCAGGAATGAATCTAATCTTGTTTTGTTATCTACTTTGTGGTCAGCCAGTTCCTGAAGCCCTGGGGGCCCGTGGCCCAATTGACCTTCATTCTTGGTTTCAACCTGTTTATGGTCAGCTAAGTTCCGGGAATCACCTGGCGGCTGGCCTGGCTCTACTGCCGACTTAGGGGGTCTTTTAATAATTTTTATTCCCTTCACTTCCACCATGTGGGTTCCAGGGTTCAAACTCAGGTTGTCAGGTTTAGCAGGAGGCACCTCTGCCTGTGGGGCATCCACAGCACCTCTTCACTTTCCTTCTACAGGATGCCTATCAGGAACACTGAAAATTATATTTGTCAGACCAATTGCCTATTTATCTGTGTGGTCTCCATCCCCTAGCAACACTTCTGTCTAACAAGTACTAAAGGCAGCATTGACAAGAAATGAGACAGAAAAGAAAAACGGAAGGAAGGAAGGAAGGAAGGAAGGAAGGAAGGAAGGAAGGAAGGGGTAGGGAGGGAGGGAGGGAGTGAAGGAAGGAAGGAAGAAGAGTTAGAGAGGGAGGGAGGGTAAAAAATATTTCAGATGGCAATATTACTGTGGTCAGACAGCTCAGTTCACTGTAACTCTGCCTACTGACAAACTCCACTTCAAACCCAACTAGACACTCTCCACAAGGAGTAGGTTTATATATATAGGTTTATCTTTTTAATCCATGATATAGTTATTGGAGTAATGGCAGAAAATGGGCTGGAGACTTCTAATAAAGTGTGATCCCACCACCCTGAAAACAAATCCTTCCTGACGCACACCATAAGTGTAGTTATCACAGAATAACTACCAGCACTGTTGGATTCTTGCTGTCTTCTCAGGCACTGTACTAAATGTCTTAAGATAAGAGTATATCTTAGCATTCCATCATTGTAATTATATAAAGAAAACCATTTATTTGTATTTGTATTCAGTTTTGAGGTTTTAGTCCATGATTGGTCGGTCCATTTGCTTTTGTGCCTACCTCAGGGTAGTGCATCTCTACAGGACAAACTGCTTACTTCATAGCAGTCAAGCAACAAAGAAAAAAAAGAAAGAAAGAGAAACTGAGGGAGTGGAATGGCAGTTGTCTGCACCACAGATATACCCCTTAATGACCACAATATCTCTCACTAGACCTCAACTCAGTGTTTCTACTACTTCCCAGTAGTGCCATGCTGGGAGTCAAGCCTGTATCACATGCACTTGGGGTGAACACTCACGTGCCAACCTATAGCACAGGGTGTCTCCAAGGAAGATCTCCAGATCAGGTCAATGAGCATCGCTCAGGAGCCCATTTGGATCATGGTGTTCCATTCTGCCTGAGACCTACTGTGTGCAAACACTGCGGGTGAACTCAGCCCCTTGCAGTTCAGCACCTTTCCAGGTGACTCTGACAGAAGCCAGTACTGAGAACCGTGTTTTCTGTGCATTCTCTCATTTAATCTTCATAAGCCAGTAATGTAGACAACACTTTGCTATCAACCTCGTATATGACTAAGGTTGACAGAGAAGTAGCTATCAGAGGTTGAGAAATGCACCCAAAATAGTTCAGTTCCTAATAATGGTAGAGACAGGATTCCAGCCCAGCTTCTCAGGGATAGAATCAGAATCCACTCTCACAAATCCCCAGTATCCCCTTGTGACCCGACCCGTGGGTCCTAGTAATTCGTGGGGGCGAGGAGGACCACAACCTGAAAAAAGAACGGGTGAGAGAGGGAAAGGACTCAAGGAAGCAATTGCTTGTCAAGAGCCGTGTTTTTGAGCGCAAAGCGCCTTTTTATAATATGTTTTACAAGGGGAGGAGGTGAGAGGGGCCAGGTGGTGGGAAAATACAGAATCTTCTTGGCCTGTGCCCTGGACATTGTATGATCTACCCATTTTTCTCAGAAGACATGGTACACTGCTTTGAATCAATCTGTTACTTCCAACCCATTTTTCTTCAGAAGGCACGGTACACTGCTTTGAGTCAATCTGTAACTGCCAACCTGGAACTTTGCGGTTGCCAGGCAGTATGAAGCTGCAGGGGACATTGTGCAGGTGGGGAAAGGTAGGGGGTGAGGGTGAGAGGCGAGGGTCTTGGCTTCTGACACCCTTGCACAAAGTGCTCGGGTATGCATGACTACTGAGGGTCCTGAAGACAACACTGTTGGATATTTCCATGTAAATTTAAATTAATTAAAATTAAATCTAAAAATTCCTTCCTTGTCAGTGTTCTCAAATACTATGTGTCTAGTGGGTATGGTGCCATACAGTGCGGATAGAGAGGCCTTGCCCATCATGGACCTGCTGTGAGGCATGGAGCTTATTCATGCTTAGGATAGATCAAGAACATGGTGTGGGACTCTTCCTGGAGGGGTCTTCATGAAGACAATATAGTTTCTCCATACAACACTTAGATAGAGAGCTGTAATACATTATGTATTGCTGTACACTGGAAATTAAGTATATTTTGGTTCAAAATTGCATTTAATGCTTATGTCAACCCTATAAGATGGGAGTTCTCAGTTCCACTCTAAAGTGAGAAAGATTACTCCGCAATGTGTCCAAAGCCACATGCTTATTATTAGCTTCATGTCTCTCCTAATTGGGAACCTGGAGTCTGCCTTGACTAGCAAGCTCAAGGCAGTGCTCACACTTTGCTAGTTCACAATCTGCTCTCCTGTGCTCCATTAATATTCTCGGGCCTTACATTTGCTGCCTCTCCTGTTCTTCCTACTTGTGTCAGGGTTCTTGTAATTATTCCCTAAAGCTTCACTCGTGCACACAGCACAATCCTTGTTTCAAGTCAAGTGGCCGGTGTCTGTTGTGAGTTAAATGGAGTGACTGTGCCATGTGGAAGTTCTTGGTCTCCATCTGTATCATCATTAACTATGTGTTATCCCCTGTGTGATCATTCTTTTACTATTCTGTCAACTTGGTGACTCTTCTGAAATTGTTTGCATGGGAAGAGTCAGTTCCTCCCTGAGACTGATCTGAAAACAGATTGCCTATCATTAGCAATTAGGAATTTCCACCATGGGGGGGGGGGCGACGACATGACACACAACAGCCAGGAGGCTTTACTGCTGATTATCTTAAGCTCTCCCAAGTCTCATTAATTCTATTCTTTGGCTATGTGGGGATTGTTTCTTTCTCAAGGAAGTAAACTAGGATTCACTGCTTTACAGATTTATCCTCGGATATGCACTTCAACATTGTGATCATGTTTATGATGGATCTTGCTGGTGAAAGAATGAGAGAATCCAATATGCCTGTTTAGCAGAAGACATGCAGAGATGCAAGCTAGCAAGTGCTGGATAAGTTTCGGGGTGAGCTGCTAAGATAGATATTCAGGGAATTACATATATATATGCATGCTCTATCTGCATGCACCCCTGCAGGCCAGAGAGGGCATCAGATTCTAATATAGATGGTTGGGAGCCACCATGTGGGTGCTGGGAATTGAACTCCAGACCTCTGGAAGAGCAGACAGTGCTCTTAACCACTGAGCCATCTCTCCAGCCCCAAAATGACTTTTTTTTTAAATTATTCATTTTATTTTATGTGTGAGTACTTTTCCACCATATATGTATGTGTCCCCCATATGCATACTTGATGCCAACAGGTCAGAGAGGGCATCAGATCTCCTGGAACTGGAGCTATGGATGGTTGTGAACCACCATGTGGGTGCTGGGAATCCAACCCAGATCCTCTACAAGAGTAAGTGCTCTCAACTGCTAAGCCATCTCTCCAGCCTGTGTTTCTACATTCTTTTTTGTTTTGTTTTTTGTTTTTAGATATTTTTTTTTCGAGACAGAGTTTCTTTGTATAACAGCCCTGGCTGTCCTGGAACTCACTGTAGACCAGGCTGGCCTTGAACTCACAGAGATCCACCTGCCTCTGCCTCCCAAGTGCTTGGATTAGAGGCGTGTGCCCCCATGCCCAGCCTGTTTCTACAATCTTAATACCTCATAACTGGGATTACATTCCACCAGAAGTTTCAGAACTAAACCATATTCAAACCATGAATGTCACACTCAGTGGCCCTCACATAAATTAAAATATTTAATATCTAATATAACTGTGTTGGCTCTGTAGATTATACTCTTTTATAAGCTCCCACCCTTACCCACATAAATCAGGTCTACATTAACTGAATAACAGATGATATAATTTATGATTCTATTTTGAACTTCAATTTAATAGGCTTCCCTTTTTTGAGTAATATTTAAAAATACAGGCCCTACCTTGGAAGAAAGCCATGTCCTGTTTTATGTACATGGGTATTTTGATGAAGAAGTGCTGTGTGCAGGTTCTTACTACCAGGTCTCACCACACTAGCATATCCCACAAGAAAACCCTGAGAGCATTGTCAAGTCAAATAAATGGGTTATCCAGAGAGTTCCTTGAATTTTCAAAAACTACCCCCAATAAGAGGAAGTTATGTGATGATTTTTTAAAATCAAGCTTTCTGAGTGATCAAGGCTATGGGAGCTAACCATGGAGAAAGAAGTGTTCCCATCACAGTCAATGAGCAATAAGTATCCTGTTCCTAAGCTCTATTCTAGAAGAAAATGTTTGTACCAGAAGAAGGGGTAAGTACTCATGAGCATAGAAGGCAACCAAGTTTTTTAGGATAGTTTCCGCTCTGGGTTCTAACAGAAAAAAAAAGAATTAATGAATAATGAGTTTCTGAAAGCTGCTGGTCCTTTGGCAGCTTTTTTATTAGGCCTTCACTGTTTGCTTGCTGGTCTTTGTTCATCTTCAGTCCTCCTCAGCTGCAAGCTCAGTTCAAAGGCAGTTCCCTGATAAGAGTGCCTCAGCATGTATGCAGAATGGTCATGAACATTTGCCACAGGGTATCTCACACTTCTCTTCCTCATGACAAAGATGATGCCACACCCAGCTGGTGCTCCTGCTTCGATTACCTGTTGCTCTTTTTAACAGGCACCAAACAAATATATTCCCAAGGCTGAGCAACTCTTCTCATTGAGCACTTTATAACATTGCCATTTGTCACCAAAGGGAAGTTCTTTTCTGAGATTTTCATAGATTTATTATTTTCTTCCACCATCATCCTTGACACTTGATACCCCTGAAATCAAAATGCATGACCTCTGTGTAGACACGGTATGTGTGAACCTCTGTGTAGACAAGGTATGTGTGAACGCCTGTGTCCTCCCACCATTTTCTAGCAATTGTCCTTGTGTGCCTCACTCACTCTCAGCCCGATGTTCATTTCTGTGCCAGCCACTATCATGACTTCCATGCTATGTCTTCCATAGTCTACAACTCGATATTCATCAAACGATCTTTTGCTCCACATCTCTCTGTCACGTATCACAGTATGTCTGAAGAAAGAGCTTCCAGATGCACTGTGATATGCTGGACACACTGAGGTCAGCAGAAAGGTTTTTATTGTTTGATCCATATCAACACCAAATTAACAATTTCCGCACTGATCAGTATTAAGCATAATTTCTTCCTCATTTTTTTTAGAAAGCAACACATACACACACACACAAAACACCTTATTGTATTTATTTCTCAGGTTTTTACTGCTTTATTCATAGATTTATCATAGATTTTTCAGTAGCTGCTAACTCTCTTCCATCTTTCACCCTCCCCTTCTTTCTTGTTAGTAATAAAACCATCACTCAAAATTTCAGCAGAGCTCCTAACTCCAGGTAGGTCCTACATTGTCCAACTTGCAGTAAGGTATGATGGCTATTCTTAGTTGTCAACTTGACTACATCTCGAATTAACTAAACCCCAAAAGTACACGGGGTACACCAGTGAGGGATCTATGCTTAATTTGAAGTGGGAGGATCTATTTGTAATCTGGATATTGGAGATGGGAAGACATGCCTTTAATTCAGATCTTTTGAGAAGGAAATACTCACCTCTAATCTGGACCACACCTTCTCCTGGAAGCCTATATAAGGACATGGAAGAAGGAAGTTTTTGCTGCTAACTGGCTTGCTCAGCCTGTTATAGGACCCAGGACCTCCAGCCCAGGGACCCACAATGGGTTGGGCCCTCCCCCATCAATCACTAATTAAGAAAATATACTACAGGCTTGCCTACATTCTGGCCTCATAGAGGCAAGTTTTTAAAATACATCTCTAATACAATACATCCCATCTGCAGTTTCCCCTCCCTCTACTCCTTGCAGTTTCCATCCCTCTACTCCTCCCAGTTTCCCCCCTTCTCCCCTCTCCTCTCCCAGATCCACTCCTCCATTTCCCTTCAGAAAAGAGCAGGTCTCCCAGAACTATCAACCAAACACAGCATAATATGTTACAATAAAACTGAGTACAAATCCTCATATCAGGGCTGGGAAAGGCAGCCCACTAGGAGGAAAAGGAGTCATAAGCACCTTCACTCTCACTGACAGCAGTCCCACAAGAACACTAAGCTACATAATCATAACATATATGCAGAGGACCAGGCACAGACCCATGCAGGCTCTGTGATTGCTTCTTCAGTTTCTGTGAGCCCATATGAACACTGCTTAGTTGATTCTGTGGGCCATGTTCTCCTGGTGTCCTCAACTCCTCTGGCTCTTACAATTCCTCCTCCTCTTCTTCAGGGTTCCCCAAGCCCAAAAATGGAGGGACCCAACAGAGATCTCCAATTTGGGTGTGCTCTCTCTCTCTCCCTCCTTGATGTTTGGCTATGGGTCTCTATATCTACTTCCATCATCTTCCAGTGAAAGCCTCTCTGATGACAACTAGACTAGGCATCTCTCTGTGTGTATAGCAGAATATCATTAGGAATCATTTTGTTAATTATTTCTCTGGGCTATCCAAGTTCTGTTTCCTGGCCATCCAGGCAGTGTCAGGCTTGGGCTCCCTTTTGTGGCATGGGCTACAAATTAGCCCAGTCATTGACTGGCCACTCCCACAAGTTCTACAGGACACATTTTCTTAATTGAGGTTCCCTCCTCTCAAATGATTTTAGCTCATGTCAAGTTGACATAAAACTACCCAGTACAATGAATTTTTTCTAGCCAATGACCAAGAAAATTAAAGGTGGTAAACTACTTCCAACTCTAATCTTATTTTTTTAATGGAAACTGCTCTTCTTTGCCTCACTAATAGAAAACAGAAAGGAAAGATGAAAAGAGTCAACCCTATCCAAATGATTCCTCACCACATCACAAGGAAGTTTCCTCATCTATGTTCAAAGCAGCCTTGTTTGTAATAGCTAGAAACTGGAAACAACTCAGATGTCCTTCAACTGAGGAATGGATTAAAAAACTGGTACATCTACACAATGGAATACTACTCCGCTATCAGAAACAACAAAATCATGCAATCTGCAGCCAAATGGATGGAACTAGAGAAGCTCATCCTGAGTGAGCTTATCCAGATTCAGAAGGATGCACATGGCATCTATTCACTTATAATCAGATTTTAGCCATATAGTACAGGATAACTATACCACAACCAATGCACCAAAGGGAACATGAATATGGACCTTTTTTTCCTGGCAATGAGACACTTTGCCCTAGTGGTGCTGCCTTATATGCCCCCAGTGTATGAGGAGGCTCTTGGCCCTCATATGACTGCTGAACTGGGGCAGGGGACTGTTATGTAGGAACACTCCACTCCAGAGGAGTGGGATGGAAGGGATAGGGGATAGAGGGTGGGAGGGGTGGAAAGTGGACACCAAGATGGAGATGTAATCTGAAGTAATAAAGAAATATTAAAAAATAAAAAAAGGGAAAAAAAAGAGTCAATCTTGAAGCCTGGATGCCTGGACTCCGTAAGCCCTGCTGCCTCACTGGCTGGCTTACCCACCACACTGGCCATATTATTTGGTTAATAACCTTTGTTTCCATTTAAGCTACTTCCTCTTGGGCTCTCTGTGTTACAATATGCTAGGTACTAACTATACTAGTTTCTTGACTAATAGCTCCTCTACAGATAGCTTTATTTAACCTTGTGCAGGTTATACTCTTGTGCTAAGGTGGAGGTCCAGTAACTAGGATCCCCAGACCAGATGTACTAAGGTCTCCTGGGCACTTACTTGTTAACTATGCAAATCCAGCCTCCACCTCATAGCTACTGAATGAGAAAATGACAATGAAGCTTAACTATGCATTTTTAACTTTAGGCTAAATGGATATATAGACATTTAAGAGCCACTGTGCTAGGGCTGAAGCCTAAAAAAGTAATTATAATAAAAACCAGTCTCTGTCTCCAACATGTTTACTTTGGTGAGAGTTAATTAGTCATAAAAACACTTGTTATCTCAGATCTCTGCTGTTTCCTGTCTTTTTAAACAGATTCACTCAGAACAGTTTATCTTGGATTGTTTTTGTTTATAGATGTGATTACAGAAATTTTAAAACCTAAGGTCATTGGAGTGTATGCAAATCATAAAGGGAAATAATTGGTTACAGTTGTAGGTAGAGTGAACAGACTCTCAATTTCCAATGCAGAAATTAATGAAGAGCTCCTGAAGCCAAGAGAGACAAATAAGAAGAGGTAGTTATTTACACAGTGGGCAATAAAATTACAGTAGTTATAAACCTGTAAAGGGTTATATGGTCTAGAAATAAAAACAGTGGAGCATGGATTAAATTTATGAGTGAGAAAGTCATAAAACTTGTATTAAGCACAAGTTAGGAATGTTCACATTATTTCTGAATGTGACTGACATGAGCATTCAGGGTTCAGAACTCTAGACCAGACTAGATCAGTGTGGTACAATGTGGTACATGTGACGCACTGATAAGCAGACTAGGTAAGGAAAAGACTCTGGTGCTTAGAATATTTCATGTAAAAATCTCTTTGCATTTTAGATGTGATGGATGATTTAATGGAAGGGATACAATAGATGCAATTCATAAAAGAGTTATGTTTTTAGAATAAAGTTGGTGTACCATTATTCTTATTAGCAAGATAATTGAAATAATTAGGTAATTCTGCTTTGGTTTGGATAACTGTCCCCCAAAAGCTTAGGGTGGCCCCAGCCCATGATACCGATGAATATGTGAGAAGAAGAGCTTGCTGGGAGGTATTCTAGTCATTGAGAGCATGTTCTTGAAAGGGATATTATGATCCTAGTTCCTTCCTGTTTTTCTGCTTTGGTGTTCCAGCCATGAGATGAGCAGTTTTTCTCCATATTTCTACCATGATGGACTTGGTGTGGACCCCAATGCTGATGGGTCCAATTGACCATGGTCCGAAATTTGCAAAGCTGGAAGCCAAAATAAACCTTCTTTCCTTATTTATTGATTCTATCAGATGTTTTCTTATAAGAACAGAAAAAATTAACAAACCCAATGCCCAATAAGAGATTGTTATTAATATACAAAGCAGAATTATTCTCTATCTTCAGCACAGGAGCTTCACACTTTGGATAGAGTAATATGTATAAGAAATGTTCAGTGAAGAGGGTTCGAGAGATGACTCAGTGCATAAGAAGTCTTCCATGCATCAAGACCCAGCTAAGCATGGGACATTCTGTTGCCCAGAGTCCTTCCAAACTACGCATATGTTAAATTCTCCCATCCACTATTAGGAACTCAAACCTTACTCTACATGTCTGCCATTTACTTTTATAAATTGTTTTTTCCCTGACTTGTATGTTTTTAAAATTTTGCAGTGTCATTAAACTGCTATCCATTCTGATAAAATACTGTTGCTCTGCCTCCTTTCTCTACTTCTTTTTTTATTCAAGAACCTCAACTAAGTTTTTTCCAAAACATACTGTAAATTACAATCTCTATTCAAAATCATTTGAAATCAGAAGTATTCCACAGTCTAGAGGCAAGTGAAATTTTTATTACATTTTTATGGAGAGTGAATTGAATGTGGTGGGCAGACCAGAGAGAGGCTCCTCTATAAGGCTTTAGCATGCCCCCCTGTTCTACCCCAGGAAGCACTCATATTACAAGAATTACATCTCTGATCTGCTTTCCTTTGTGGGCTAGGGCCAACAGGCCCTGGGCACCACCAGACAAGTTAACTCCTTGATCCTCAAAACCACCCACAAGAAGCCTCATGTGACTTCCAGAGATCTCTGTTTTCTCATAACTTTCAAATATGTTCCTGATATTTTGTTTTTTCGCTTATACAATACATTGGAATCATTATCCCCTTCTTATAGATAATCTTTCCCTGATTACTATGCTGCCAACTAACCTGTCCATTGCAGTTTAAATTTGCACTGTGTGTTACTATTCTTTTTGCCCTTTTCATATGTACATATTTGTAAGTCCATTTGGGCATAAATTACTGCATACACAAAAGAGTCAGTTTCTTTTTATTATTGCTTTTGTTTCTTAGATCATTCCAGTATGAAGCACACTACTGAACATAGAATAGACGCTAAAGTGGGCCCTAATTCATTGGAAATAATCCTTACTGGAGAGATGTTAGAGGTTGCCAACTCAAATGGTTTGAAGGGGCAGAGAAGTATGCAAATGCATTACATCATTTTACAGATATTTATTCAGTGCCTGCTATGTATGCTGACGACTATACTAGGCACTGGCTGTACAGAATGAAAAAAATGGGGGGGGGAACTTACCCTTTATACTGAGCTCTTTAGGGGAGATTGATCCTCTAAAGAGGTCATTACATTTAAAACGAGTCTCCTGTGTTAGGGCTGGAGAGTCGGGTCAGTGGTTAAGAGCACTGGTAGGGGACCTGGGTTTGATTCTCAGAACCCACATGGCAGCTAACAACCCCATTTATAACTCCAGTTCCAGAAAATTCAATACCCTCTTCTGGCCTTCAAGGGCACCAGTGACACACCTGGTGTACAAACATAAATGTGACCAAAATACACACACACACACACACACACACACACACACACACACACACACACACGCACGAGGTTTTAAAAGCCTAAAACCTGAGACTGTTGGAACGCACTGCACTGTAACTCAGTCCAACTGGGGTATTTCTTCATAAGAAGAGAAAAAAAAAAAAAGTAAGATGCTCAGAGAGTCACCAGGAATGTGCATGTGAAAAAAGAGAACATGAAAACACAGGCAGAAAACATCCTTAGAGAAAGCCAAACCTACCTATACCCTAATGTCAAACTTCTAGCCTCTGCAACTATAAGACAGTGTCAGCCAAATCACCCAGCCTATGGTATTTTGTTATGGTATCCCTTGCAAAATAATACAGAATGCAAATAAAGTGACTCCAACTATGTTCCGCTGTACCCATAGAGCAGTTCTTGCTCAGCCATCATCAGCTTCCTCCTGCAGTAGATGGGAACAGATACAGAGACCCACAACTGGACAGTGTACAGAAAGTGAGAGACCTTGGAACACTCAGTCTTAAATAGAATGTCTCTGTCAAATCCTTCCATTCAGGGCTTAGTGAACTCTGCAGAAAAAGAGGTAGAGAGATTGTAAGAGCCAGAGGAGATGGAAGACACCAAGTGAACAAGGCCTTCTATACCCAATAGAACTGACACACATACAAACTCAAAGAGATAGTAGCAGCATACACAGAGCCTACACAGGTGTAATAAAGATGGGGTCCCAACACAGAAAGTGACCACAAACACCCAACCATAACCTAGAAGCTTTCTCTAACTGATAAGCATTCACAAAGGAAAAATTAGTTTTCTCCCATGGAGTGTTACTGGGTATTACAAATCATGCCCAGCAATAGATGGCCAACACAATATGAACTCAATGGTGTTTTTGGAGAGGTTGGTTGGTTGGTTGGTTTTGGTTTTGTTTGACTCACAACACTTCTCTTTTAAACCTTTAGGTCTTTTGCTTGTATATTATGGTTTGCAATTTTGTGTTTGATAGGATTTCTGTGTGTGCAAATGTATGTTTCTTGTGCTTTTTCTTTGGCTCTTTTTTCTGTTTGTTTTTATTTTTAGATGTCTGTTTGTTTTCTAATGAGAGAGAGAGAAAGAAATGATGTGGATTTGGGTGGATGGGGAGGATCTGGGAGAAGTTGGGGGAGGAAAAACCATAATCAGAATCTATTGTATGGGAAAAATCTATTTTCGATTTTAAAAAAGGAAAAGATGATAAAAATAGACTTGGAAATACTGTTGTAAAGTGAATGCAGAAGATTAAATGGGGTGGAAAAGACAGCAGTGTGATATCTAGGAGAAAACCCAGCCAGCCAGAGGAGCAACAAGTGCAAAGGCTTTAAAACAAAGACATACTTGGCTCATTTAAAGAGAAGGAAGGAAGCTGCTATGGTTAAAATGAGTACAAAAGAGAAGGAGTGTGATGGAAGATGAGATCAGAAGAGAAAAGTAGTGAGGCTAAGACTTTATAGGCCATTGGAAGGATGTTTGTCTGTGTTACATGATATATGGAATTGAGAAGCTGGGACTGACCAAAGTGATAAGAAGTTCATGCTGGCTATTGTGTTGGGAAATAGACTGTAGAAGTCAAGGGTGGAAGCTTCGAGACCAGCTATGCCAATTTAATTTTAATTATCAGTGCAAAAAAAATGAAGTTTTGTAGTGATCAATAGATACAGATTTGCAAAATGCAAAAAAAAGAAAAGATTCGCTGATAGTTTGGTTGTGATTTGAGGGGGAGCAAGAGAGAATGAGAACTCATGATAATTTAAAGGGTTTTGACTTGAGAAGTTAGATGGAACTGCCAATCATAGAGTTAGGAGGAGATTATAGGAGGAATTGATCTAGAAAGATTGAGAGTGTGAGTTGAGCTATTTGGAGATGTTGAGTGAATAACTAAATATTTAAAGCCAGAAATCAGGGAGTGATCCAGGCTAGAGACAGTAACTTGTTAAATCATTAACAGCATTTAAGCCTGGGAAAGTTACTGGAATCTCTAAGGTGGCTGTTCTCAACTTAAGGATTGCAACTCCTTTGGGGTCAAATAACCCTTTCACTGGGGCCATATATCAGATATCCTGCATATTATATTTTTACAGTACAACTCATAATAGTAGCTAATTTATAATTATGAAGTAACAATGAAAATAATTTTATATTTGGAGGTCACCACAACATAAGGAACAAAGGGCCACAACATTAGGGAGGTTGAGACGCACTGCTCTAAGTGAATGAGTGGAGAGAGAAAAAGGAAGCCAAAGGACTAAGTATATTTAGAAGTATAGGAAATTAGAAAGAATGCAAATTACAAAGACAAATATACTATGATCAAAAGAGAATAAGGGGAAACTGCCACCCCAAAAAAGCCAAGTGGGAAATCTGTTTTCAGGACAAAAGCTAGACTGTGTCCAGTAAGTGGGATCAATACATTCAGCCCATTGATCACTGGGGTTACTGGAAAACTTGATCAGGACATTTTGGATAAATGGTGAGACCAAATTTCTGCCACCTGGGGACCAAGTATTCAAACATATGAGCTTATGGGACCATTCTCATTGAAACCACTACAATGAGTGATGGTAATCAGAACTTGAAATCAAGATTGCAGGCAAAAATGATTAGTCATGACAAAGGTTGGGTGTGGTCCAAAAAATAATTGTTGATATAGAAAAGAAAACATGATTTCTAGAGAAAAGAAAGTCAAAGGCTAGGGCAGTACATAGAGTGTTTGCTTCAATGTGAAGCCACAAAAACTATGCCAGTAGCATTTTTGGAGGCCATGGTATAAGCAACTACCAATGGTTAGGTTAGAGTACAGAATAAGATTGCCCCATGTCCAGTACCACCTAAGTGATGGGCTCACGGGCATGGAGTCCTTCCTTGGTCTGTACTAAATCTGCACTTGGCTATTGAGAAGCTCATCCCTAACCTACAGATATTCTGCTATCAGTTAATTCATGAGCAAACTTTTATAAACTTACTGTTTGTCTCTACTAGTCTGATTGCTACTTTGATATCTTTGTTTTGGTTTTCTTTTTATTGTCATTTATTTTTATCTCTGTGAAGGAGTTGGAAAGTGAAAGTGACTTCCAGCTTGTTTCAGTTCTGAGATCATTCCAGAGAAGCTCCTTCTCAAGTAAAGAGACTGCAGCTCTACGGTCAGTAGCACATCTAAGAATCTGCTCCAGGTGTCTCAGTTGGCTTCATCACTGAGGTCTGGGGCCCTGCAAGTGGCAGTCCCAGCACTGTTTTTCCAGTCCACGGAATCGCTTGTGTACCATCCCATCGCAGGGACACCACTTCTCTCCAGCTGACAATCCTGACTTCCTGTTGGTTTTCAGGAGAGCAGCCATATTAGCAGGAAAGGGGGAATACGTGAAGACTACGTTTCTCTTACACAGTGAGCAAACAGACCGTGCAGTCATTTCCTCCAGAGGAGGCATTCCAAAGTTGTCTTGAACAGACATCTGATTAAGGCGCAGAAGCCAAGGGTAACGTCTTTGAGAGACATAGGAATACAAATGTGTATGTGTGTGCATGTGCCCCACTGCTTTCCAGTTAGATATTAGTCCTTTAAATTTCTCCCCTGCAGGCCTTCGATGGCCTTACAGCTGAGAGCATTTGCTGCTACTGCAGAAGATGGGAGTTCTGTTTGTAGCACCCACACTGGGTGGCTAACTCCAGTTCTAGAGAGTCTGATGCCCTCCTCTGGCCCTCAGAGGTACTGCATGCAAGTAGTACACAGCTGTGCATGCAGGCAAAATACCTACACACATGAAATGTAAAAATAAAATCTTTAATTTTTTTTTCTTAACTGGCCAAAGGAAACAGCATTGTGCTACTGGGAGCCACCTGTCAGTAGTGTGTGAAGATGATCAAGTGTGTGACTGGTGTGTTAGGTTTAGGATTAAACCCAGCATCCCCTGCCTTCTAATTTAACCAGCATTCAAATTGACTACTTGGGGTTGCTTTTACATGCTAAATCAGACTTGTAATGAAAATTTAAAAAAATCAACTATTCATCACAAAGCAAGCCAGCAGCTTAAATGTTTGCATATAGTACTTTATTTACATATGTGTGTGAAATGCTAATAATGTAGCAATTCCAGAAAGAAGTCTTTTTGGAAAGCAATGGGAAGATCGATCTGAAGTGCCTGTTTACTATGGGAGAGAATTTCAGTGAACAGTAAAGGAGAGTTAGAAAACTCCCTGGAGGTACAGTCTGTCATACTTATTTCAGTCTGCCACAAGTTTATCAACTCAAGTGGTACTGTGGGTCCCAGGAGGTAATACTCCAATTGTGAGTATAAGGTTGGCTATTCTCCAGAGTCCTCTGGCCAAATAGCACTCATTTTAGGAAGGGTTATCATATATGTGTTTGGAATCAGTCCAATCAAACTAGTATTCAAGTGCCAGAACCTTGATGGTGATCCGACCGCTAGCCCTCCTGCTAAGCCAACCAGGCACTACAGTGTAGAATAGAGCCATTCAAGAGACTACACGGAAGTCACCCTCTTCTCTATGGATTTATACCCTAATGTGGGAAGGTGGGGAGGAAAGCATGATAGTTCTGAAGAGAATTTGGGTAGGAAAAGCTGCATTTAAATGCAAGGAGTCTGAACGGAAATGTCCTTAGCCCTGAACCACTATTATTGATCTCCCAGGGTACCTGACATTCCGAAAGGATGCTTGCATGTTAGGTTTCATTTAATATGCTCTTTTTCTTTTCTTTCTTTCCTTCTTTCTTTCTTTCTTTCTTTCTTTCTTTCTTTCTTTCTTTCTTTCTTTCTTT
>CAJQZJ010016855.1:2853168-2886460 GCA_907164525.1 Lophiomys imhausi | reverse complement strand
GGAAGGAAGGAAGGAAGGAAGGAAGGAAGGAAGGAAGGAAGGAAGGAAAGATGGAAGGAACCTAAAGGGAGCTGTTTAAGCATCTACAAAACCACCAGCAAGGAGGAGATGATGAAGTTATATTTAGGAAGTGAACCTAGAAGAGCTGGGAGTACGAGGACCAGAAAGAACCCCTAAAGAACTTTCCATCATAGAGGTGTGTGGTTCCTAGATTTGACTTTTCTGGCCCCAATCCTGCTGGCTCAAGCGAGAACCTCTTCTCACCTCACGCGATTGAAAGCAAGCAAAGCTTTGCTGCGCTGAGCTGGTCCCCCAGATTCTCCTGCGGATTCTTCCCAGACCTTGATAGGGTTCTTAGAGCTTTGCCAAAATCTGGAGCCTTCCCTAGACAACGGGTGACTACTACAGGGGTGAGCCCTGGAGGCAGAATGCTTATTTGCTCACTTCATTTCTTCTTTTGTCCCCTAGCTCTGACCCTTTAAACATGAAAGTGTCCCGCGTCGGTGAAGGAGAGTAGAGAGCAATGGCTGAGGTTTGCGTAAAGAGATGCCGAAGGCAGAATGGCCTCCATAGGTTCGGGCAGAGGCGTGTGAGGTCAGGTTGTTTCACAAGTGTGATGTTTCCCTGCGTGTGATGCTGTGTACCCTAGCGAAGTCTATGTCTGTGAGCCTATGTTTGAGTCTGAAAGGGACATGGGTGATTACAGGGATATATACGATGTAAATATGCGCTTGTGTGGCGAGATAGTCACGAGCTTCACGTACAAGCGTACAGTAGTTCCTGGTGTGCACATATTTGATTTGGGGTGTACACTGACCCAAATCTGGGGCGTCAGTGCTCCCCTCTACCTTGACTTTGGCTGTGAGAACCGGTAGACAAGCAGCCACAGCCTGCCCTGGGATCCTCAGGCAGGTTCCTCCCTTTCACTCAAAAGCTTTGCTCAGGATGGAAGTTCCGCTTCCTGCGAAGGGAACCCGGAGGAAGGGGCAAACCCCCGCCGAGTAGTTTCAAACTTGGAGGGAAAGTGGACTTGAGCCTGCCTGAGGGAACAGGATTTCCTCGCCTCTTGGGCGCGGCCTCAGCGGGCAGGGCCACACAAGGCCCCCTTTGTGGAGGGACCGAGCTCCTGAGCAGGTCCAAGTTGGGAAACAATAGTGCAATGTTGCGGCCAGCCTACCCGGCCGGCCCGGCCACACTGCGGCGGCGGCCGAAGGCGAGGAAACAGGGTGGCGCTTTTTTATAGTCGCAAATATAAAATCGGGGCTTCCCCCCCCCTTTCGCTCGCCTCTTGCCCAACGCGGATAGAAAGCAGATAAATTTATGAAGGGCGAGCTAAGAGAATAATTACGGGGTGAAGGCCGTTAAATTTTATTTCAAGTCCCAAAGGCAAAACCTGCGATTTTATTGCAAACATCTGGAAGGACCGAGAGGTGGGCACGCTGCTAGGTTAAAATAAAAATACACGATTTTTATTTCGCAAAAACAAAAAAACATCATTAAAGACCTTTTGCCCCTACTGACTTTTATTTTTAAAAACTCTGTGTGTCGGGGAGGATGGGGGTGGGGAGGGAGGGCTGGATAGCCAAGGACTCAGGGCAGTCTCAGTTGTCCGGGACCAAAGCCAGCCTAGGCGACTGGAGGTGCCCATTAAACGAAAGCCTTTGCCACTTTGGGGCAGGGCTTCTCGAAATTTACTCTTCTTCCTCCCGGTGCAGTCTAGAGCTTCAGGCTACTTTCTCTGTCCCATTCCGTGCTCCAAGGTGCTCTTCTATTGCTTTGGGATGCCAATCTGAAAGCAGAAGTGAAAAGAATTAAACACTGACTCCAGTTTCTCAGAAGATGTGAGAGCAACCGAATAAAACCTTAGGTCTGCGGGCCTTCTTCACCGCACCCCACCCCCTCAACAGCTTGCTTATTCTTAGCTGCAGATCACTTAGATTTCTGCACTCAGGAAAAGGGAAACTGAGGTCCTGGCCTGTTAATCGACTTGCCTAAAGTCACACTGTTTGGGGTCGAAGTAGGCCTGATCACCAGGCACACACCTCACCTTGGAGTCTCCATAATTTTTTCCCACCCCATAGTCGCCTCATAATATTTTACATCTCCCCTGATGGCCAAGTTCATTACAATTCCCCTTGCCGGCACACAGTGTCCTTCCCACGTGTTTAGGGGCAGCCTAACTCGTCTTGCTGGCCAGTTATTCTTAACTTTGTTTTCAATTACTTACTTAAAATTCCCCAAAATCAAAGCCGGCTGGTGGGTCACCTCAGCAACGAGGCATTAGCACAACGCGATTTGAGGTGGTATTTAGTGTGCTGCAACAAGAGGAAGAGAAATGTTCTTGGAGAATGTGGGTGGGGGCTCCATTTCTGGGAATGCCTGTTTTCCTTTATGATTCTTGCCCCGATGCTGCGTGTAGAACTCTGTTTTTATCTTTGAAATTTTGCAAACTGGGTGGCAGGGCCAGTTTGAGGAGGGTAGTCTTTATGCTCCCCCTTTCTTCCTGGGTGTCCTCCTGTCAAGGCTAGGACTAGACCTTATTTCCTATACCTGTCCCTTCTGGTGGTCAGCAACTCCTGGGGGATCTTCTCTGGATTTCCAGGACTTTAACTCCCTCCCTTCCTTCTCTGCTCAAGCAGGAGCTGGGCTAGTTCCTCTGTCTTGGTCTTTGCCAGTCAGTTTTAGGCCTGAAATAGACCTGAGGGGTGGAACAGGAATAGCCTGTAGAATCCACTCAGGTCACAAGGTGGAGCCTGTAGCCGAGAAGCCCAGAGAATGCCTAGGCATTAGCCTCAAACTGGGAGCCCCACTCTTATCCCTACAAGTTAAAAGAGAAAGAAACTAAGGTAACAAAGTAATGTTTTTGATGCCATATGAGTAATCAATAGAAGAAACATACACACACACATGTCCACATTTTATTTAACTCCACAACACCCTCTCGACTCCCTTTGACTGTATACTGTGTGCCCAAGCCAAACATACTAAACCATCTTCTTTAATTTTCCCCACACTTCTCCCATCAACATAGATTTATACACTAAGGATTGCACACCCCTAGAGGGGTGCATTAGATTAACTCCTATGGGAACACAGAATGTTATAGTCCCTCCCACTTACTTTGGGGAAATCTTCATTTTTCTCATGGGTTCCAAATTTGCTTGTCTTCACTTTCATAGGGTTGTTTTTTGTGGCTTAATTTGTGATTCTAGAGTACAAGTGAATGTGGGATGAGGGGGTGCAATTTGAAGAAGAGATGTAGTGATTAGTAGAGGAGTCTGCTGAATATGAGCTACAGAGAGGAGTGTAGATGCTTACTTTTAAGGCACTGTTGCTGCTTCTCTGTCTCTGTAACATTTTGTCTGTGGCCAACCACATGGGTGGGCTCATGCTGTTGGACCTGACTTTGGGTTCGTGAATGATTAAAAGGACTCTTTAAAAGTTTTTAATTGCACTTATGTGGGTTTCCTCTCTCACTCATGTGTGTGTATGTGTGTGTGCATGGGTGTTTCTACATGCACATGCATGCACACATGTGGAGGCCAGAGGACAACTTTGCAGAAGTTGGTTCACTCCTTTCATCCTGTGGGTCCCCAGGGATCACACACAGGTTGTTGGGTATGATGGTGACAAGCACCCTAATGACAGAGCCAGTTCATTGGTCTAGACCTCTTTTTGGACCACGGTAGTGGGAGGGGGACAGGACAGGACTGATGTGGGCTCACAGAGGGTGTCTGCCCTATATGGTATAGCCACTTCTCAAACCAAAACAGGCCTTTCAGAGTATAGAAAGGGGCTTTCAAAGAGAGATAGGAAACAGTGGAGTAGAGGAAAGATCTGGAAAAGTCTAGATCTTCCTCACTATAACTTTCTCACTCAGTCTGATATAGACTGGCTCCTAGCCAGAGGGTTCTGCGAATCCCTATGGAATCCCTATGAGGCCAGAGGCCTAGAGCTGCTGGGGGAGGGGATTTGCAGGGCTCCCAGTTTGTCTTGTCTTCAATATTTTTGTAGGAACCCAGTATCCATCACTTTCAGCCACAGTTCCTACAAGAAATGCTGGTTAGTAAGGGCATCTTAACATTTATGATTCCCAGACTCTACAACGACAACCACAGTCATACCTGGCTTTCTAGAAATGCTAAATCCTTATCCTTGCTAGGGCTGAGGACCCGAAGGTCAGAGAAGACTCCTGGAGCCCAGGACAGTTGGAAGCACACCCTTCAAGGACATGGCTTTTTCATTTGTATTTGCTGTGACGCCAGCTTGCTCTTGTCCAGGCTGGAGCCCAATTTGAGGGACATTAAAAAATGAACTTTAAGTTTACCTCTCAAAAGGTCAATGAACATTCACGATATGGTTGTTGTTTCCAGCAGCAGAGGGCTCTCAATGACAATGGCAGGAACTACATTTCCTTGGTCCTTGGGGCAGGCAGGAGAATGTGGTCCTTCAGAGGCAGCACAGCCTTCCTTCCCTTCTTAACCGACTCTTTGGAGCTACTCATATGCTCTATACCCCTTCATCTATATTTAATTATTCAGACCTTGCTCAGTGCCTGACTACGCTCTTTTTTTCTGCTGGGCCTCTCAGTCAGTGCTAAGCTTTCAACTTTTTCCAGCTTCATAGCCCCAGGATAGAATTATTTTGACCAGGACGTTGGAATGGGGAAATGAGGCTTTTAGGCCTCTGCCCCTGAAATATGAGACTTTGTGGGGAGGACTAGCAGGACCCCCTGTTCCATATAAGTCTGTGCTCTGAGGAGGCCCTATGCCATTCGTAATCATGGTAAATAACCTGGTGGACCAGTAGACAGTAAGAAGAGCGGAGAATGTTGGATTTTAAGTTCCTCGGCCATCTGTGGTGAATGAATTGTCTTGAAAGATTTAAAAGTGGCGGTGGGAGTGGGTGGGAACTAAGGGAGATAATTAGTAAGATATGAGAGCCAAGTTGTGGAGGTGAGGGGATTTGAAGGAATTCTGAAAAGGCTCCTTCTCAGCCACTAGCATTCTTAGTTTCCGCCTTCCGGCACGCTCTGTGGGTTCTTTGGAATAAGAGCCCGGAATAGGCGAAGTTCGGTTGAGAGTCTCCGGCGCAACGAAAGTTACTATTTGTGTGGTACAGGAGGGTCCAGTCCAGCAGGGTAAACTAAGAGCCCCACGCTGGTCTCTCAGTTCTCAGCGGGCCTGCTTCCTCCCTTCATCAGGTGAAGCAAGAAAGAGGGCGAAGTCTTGAAATGTTCAGTTATAAGACTTCGGATGGTAACAGAACATTTTTGTTTGTTTCGTTTTGCCTTAACAAGACCCGCTTAGAAAACCATTGACTTGGAACAGAGTGGGAACCTGTGTGGAGGAATTTGGTGGATCTCAAAACCCCTGGGGAGCATGGGTGACTTGATTAGAAACCCCTTTCTGTCTTTTCGGGGTGGGGGAGAGAAAGCTCACATTTTGTCCTAGCACCAAATTCCCAGATCTGCATCTAAATTGACTGTGAGTAGCCAGAACTATCAGATCCAGAGAGTTTGGAAGGAAAACGTAAGGATTTGTAATTTGGATTTGTAGAGTCTATAAGGGCAAAGATCAGATCTTGACTTTCAGCAGTCCCAAGTGCCTACCTCCCCCACAGAAACCGGTGGGGCACCGGGAAGCCAGGGGTTAAAGTTGGCAGAAAAGCAACTCGAAGACAGCCGGCTTACGGCTTTGGCCCGAGCCTCAGTCTCTCTCTTCTCCTCATTGGTCAGAGCTCTAGGGGTTTCTCTTGTTCCCTTCTTACCATTGGTTGGGGGCTGGCTTTCCCTCCCCTCTGTCTTTTTCTTTCACCCCCCTCCCTTCTCCCTCACCCCTCGGACTGGAGCTCACTGCCTACCCCCTGTTCCTCGGGAAGGGAGGAATTCAGGGGGGAAAATTTCCCAGAAGTTTGGATCAGGGGAAGGACGGGAAGGGCGAGAGGGGAAGGAGGAGAGGGAGGAGAAAAAGGAAGAGGGAGGAGGAAGAGAGAGGGAGTGAATTAAAAAAAAAGAAGAAAGAAAGACAGAAAAATAAAAAAAGAAAAGATGAAGTCCAGTCTACACAGCTTGTGAGCGCCTGCCCGGGTGGGTGGGAAGCTGGACTCAACGCTAATGCGACGAGCGGGCGGCGTTCGGGGCGCTCGTTCCTAGAGGCTGGGGCAGCTGGGGGCACCGGTCTGATCCGGCTGTCGAGGGCGGGGGAGGACAAGGAGGGAGGGCAGAGATCACCCGCGGAGCCGCCGCCCCAGCTTCAGCCGCGGCGCCACCGCCTCTCCAGGGCCGGCCCGGCGGGCGCTCCGAGCGTGCGGCCGCGGGGCTGCTAGCTCAGTAGCGCAGGCTAGAGGAGACCCGGGCGCGGGCGGCTAAGATGAGTGAAAGGAGAAGATCTGCAGTCGCCTTGAGCTCGCGAGCACATGCCTTCTCTGTTGAAGCCTTGATCGGCTCAAATAAAAAGCGGAAACTGCGAGACTGGGAGGAGAAAGGGCTGGACCTGTCCATGGAGGCGCTGAGTCCCGCAGGCCCACTCGGAGACACAGACGACCCGGCGACACACGGCCTGGAGCCCCACCCGGGTGAGTGTGTAGGGTCTGACGACGAGAGGCGGGTGGAAAGGAACACGAAATGGTATCCCCGCGTGTGGAGTGAGGCCCTGCCTGCTGACTCCCTGCCTCGCTCCGACGTGGGTTTCTTTTTCTTGGCATAAATGCCTTGAGCCTACCTAAATTCGCCGGAACCAATTTGGGGGGCTGGCCTGAGCCTTGCATTTTAATCGCCAATTTCAAGCAATGAGGCCTACTTGCCTTCTTCCTCTTTTCTTGTAGCAGAGAGCCGGGAGCATTTTGAGGCGCCCAATCTGAAGGTTTGGGCCCTGGGTTCGGAAGAGCTCAGTCAAAGACACTGGAGAAAGAGACAAGTAGAGCTGAGACTTGCTTATCAGAGTTCCGAGCGCTATCCGGAGAAGCCCCTACTGCATCCATGGGAAATGTTCCGTTTTTCTCATTTAGTTTCTCTCCCAACTAAGCTTTAGATGGTGGAGTATAACTTTACTTCTACCTCACTGGGGACTTATTAGAGAGTGTATCCTGAGACCTAGGTCTTTAATGAGTGCACATATCTCTGTATTTGGGTGGGTGCATGCTTTAATTAATTTTCTTGGATCTATCCATATTGTACACGTATAATATGCACAGGACACTTAAAACTCAAGGCGGATGTCAATGTGTGTATTTTAAAAGAACCCTAGGAGGGGTAAAAACAGCTTCACATTTTGTATTTAAGTGCCAAGATTTCAACAGTGCAAAACCGCCCGGTGAAACAGCTGCTGTCCGAATCTTGTAACCCCTCACACAAACACAACACAGAACTTGCTTTGGCGGCTTCAGAGTATTTCCAGCAAACAGTATTTTCAGCCCAGACTTCCAAAACCCTGCAGACCAGCTAGGAATCAGGAGTAGACCGACCCCTAGTCCTAAGGTTTGGGGGGTTAAAGTAGGGGGAGAGTCGGGCAGCCGCCCAAACAGGGATTGGGGTAGCCAGCCGTAGTAGGCTCAGGAGCTTGGGGATCCTGGCCTGAAAGCTAGCCAAAGCCCGAAGAGGGACAGCTGTCGCTTACATTTTCTCTTTCGGCAGTGACAGTTCAGTTTCCACGCTCCCAAGGCTAATAATAACGCGATTAGCCAGAGACCTGCCGAGAAAGGGTTTTATGAATTCTCCGTGTTCTTGTGGCCCGTTACGGAATTTGGGTTTAGTGCTGGGGAATTATATTTATTAGTCGATGAAAAGAAAATTAAAAGAAGATTTATTTCGTCCATCCACGAATTTCTCTCTTTGGGAGCAAGGTCAGGTCCACTCGGACTGGTGCGTGGGCAGTCCAGGAAAGAACGCATGGCTAATGGGCGCCCCTTCTTTTGACAGAGCCCATCTCCTCTTTTAATTTATTTGTTGTCAGAATTTCTGGAATGTCTTTCAGGTCTTATGACAGCTTTTGATTTGGGAGTCCCTTTGTTTTTATTTTCCTGACAGTGGAGAAGGGAGACATTATTCGACTTAGCAAGACTGATGTCTTGTCAAGGGTGCTTTTCTCTAGGGAGAATGTAGATTGCTGGGAGTGTGTTTGGGTCTTACGTTCAAAAGGGCCAACGTGGGGTCATAAGCACGATAGTTCACAGTTTTCTCCTTCTGCCATCCTTCTCAGCCAGAGTGACGGGAGCAAAGAGAGGGGATCTGGAAGAGAATAATCCAGACTCATGAGCGTGGGGAGCCAGTGCCCAGAAATTTGCTTAGTAGTCCATAGTCCCTGCTTGACAAAGATGCGATGGTATATGTAATATAGAGCTGTGCTTAAGGCACAGTTCATTTGGTCTGTCCCAACATTTTATCACTTGTTTTAAAAGGGTGCATTGGCATTAGAAAACAATGAAGAGGAGTTCAAAGTTGAGAATACTAGGTAACCCAGCATGACCGTGGGCAGATAGGACGCCCAGGTTGGAGCTCTGACAATGACTTAAAAGCTTTCTTTTGCTCTGGACTTGGACTGAGAAATCATCCTTCGGGAAAAAAAAAGTCCCCTTGGTGTGGAGACATGAGAAGCCCTGGACCCAACTGTAGAATTTGTACGAAGAAACTGGGATCCTTGCAGGTTTTCTTCCTCCTCTAGTATAGTATAATGTCCTGACCCCAAACAGAGGCACGTTTAGAGACGTATTTGGAGGAATCCTTTAGGCGCCTGACCTACCTTGTCCAGAGCAGTGCCTTTCTCTTACTGGGTTTCACAATTTGTCTTCTCTCTACTCGGCCAGGAGAGGTTACTCCTTTTAGGCAAAAGGAGAAAATAAATACAAATAAAACCAAAACTACCTCAGGCCTGGGGCAAGATTAAATACTCATCCGGCCAAAGTAGCTGTATTTGTGGCTCTCATCATCTTCTTTCTGACCAACTCTACTATTTTTGAACCTGAAACCAACAAGACCCCCAGAAAACTCAGGGTCCAAGTGGTAAAGTTGAACCGTAAAGCAAACTTTAATTCAGAGACTGGCTGTCCATTTGATTTTTCACAACCCGATTTTCTTTCCGGGTCTGGACAAAGCTGGCTTCAGTTGGCGCCTGAGCACCCGAAACAGAGGCGCCAACCTGTAGAAGTAGGGGACCAGCCAGCCAAGGCCTCCACTCCGCAGGCAACTTACCGGCTGGAGGACACAATACGCATTTCCAAAACTTCCACGGAAACCTTGTGGCCTCCCAAATCTCAAGCCCTGCGGGACTCGGTATAGACTCCTGCCGTAATCCCATTGACTCTCGCTCCCGCACTCCCTGACTTTCCGCACAAAGCCTCTAGGACTTAGAGGCTACCGGCAGGAGAAAATCTCAAGGCCCCGGCCTCTGGCTAAACCCAACAGAAGAAACTTTTCACCCAGGATCGGAGGAACAGCTGCCCTGGCTGCGGCTTTGAACTTGTATTTCGAGCGCGCGGCGGCGCCCTCTGCGCTGGGACCTATAAGACGCTTCACTGGGTTTCCTTCCCCCAACTCTGGCTCGGACATTTCCCGCTCGAATCCTCAGCTAAGTGCGGCCAAGGCCCGGTCTCCTGCGGAGCGAAATAATTTAAACCTTCTGGGGAGGGATTTCTCCCTTTCCAGGTTGCAAGCCAAAGGCCTTGCGGCCAGCCCCGGGTCCCAGTGGCCCAGGGAGGTGGCATCGCCCGCGGGTGGGCAGGTACAGGCAGGCACACTTAAGCATACTCGGGCAGATAGACACTCTGCGCACACGTGGATAAACTGAAATATTTTAACGTTTTCGTTTGCATCCACGCGCTCCAAGCCTCGCGAAACGAGAAAAGCCCAACCATTCTGCCCCTCAGTTGCCCCAAAGCACTTTGTTTCCAGTTACCACCGAGTTACCAAGATCAACTGGTCACACTAATTAATCTTCCAGTGTATTGTTTGTTTGCTTAGAGTAAAACTAAGATTTTAATCCCGACATTAAGCACACCATTCCCGTAAGGGAAATGGGGTGATGAGAGGACATGACCCTGCACTGATGTTGAAGAAACGGATGCAGAGGGATGAGTTGAATGTCAGTGGAGAGAATATTAATCTCGAGCGCCAGCCACAACCCAAGCCGGGTTCAGATGGCAGGGGTAAGGTGTGCAAAACCCTGAGCAGCTGCCTAGGGTCTGCTTGGGATAGAGGCCTAGGCGTGGGATTGTAATTCCTCCGAGCTGTGTGCATTGCCCCTCATACATAAGTGGGGCGTCCAGGGTGTGGCTGACACCAGACCAGAAATTAAGTGGGCCTTGGAAGTTTGCCTTTCTCAGAGGCCACCCCTTTGGTAAGTGATCTTGTGTGAAGAAGAAGTAGGGGAGGTAAGGACAGAATTTGTATTGGCTGGAGAGGATGGTCGTTCACTGGAGAATGAAAGCCAAGAATGTTTTCCCAACGTGTGTCAGACAGCGTCTAAGACAAGCAGGCGTCTGTGGATGCATGGGGCTTGGAGAGCGCGTCCTATTATCTGCTGCTAGGCAGTAGAGATTGGGTTATGGAGACTAAAATCCCAGTGGTGGTAGAAGCCAGTGGGAAAAGGAGAGTAATCCTAACTCAGTCCATCTCAAAGAAATAACAATAATAAACTGCTAGGCAGCTGCGAGGCCAGGGAATGGGCAAAACTTAGCCGGCCAGAGTTTCCTGTGAGAAGCAGCCAAGGAGACCTTGCTGCCTTTGCTTCTTAGCAGTGACCCCCATCCTCAAGCTCTAGAAACTAGCTAGACTCAGGGCTTGCAAGTTGTTCTGCTCCGTACATTCACTGAGGCCCCGAGCTCAGAGGAGTCACCGGTAAACCTCTAGTTCACGGGGTATCTCAGCCTCTCTCCCCACCGGAATGGCAAACCTAATGGAAGACAAAGGCTTTCCTATGCAAATCTGAACGCAGCATAGAGGCCCGGAAATTCTCAATCTGTTTTTCCTTGGGCTCTCTAACACCGGGTTTCTTATTTCTCATTGAACAATTCTTTGGAGTTTACAGCTAGCCACTTTGGGCTTACAGATTTTGTAGATGAATTTCCCAGAGTTCGTAAGGTGACGTTTAGGCATGGAGGAAGGGTTACATTTCTTGGAGTGGAATTCAGGCAGAAATTAAACTGACATAGACCCCATAACGTTTTCCTTACACTCCTGCACCCTCATATCAACAACCCCCAAACTGTACATTTTTAATTATTAAATAAAATTATTCATGTAAAATATCTTTACTAAATGTAGCTTGTGTGGATCGAGTGAAGGATGGTCTGAATTACCTAGCTGGGGGGGTCAACCCAACAAAAAACCCCAAAATATTAGAGATGTGTGTTCTCTGATTCTCTGTACAGGATACAAACCTAGAAGAAGTGTACCTACCCTTCGTCTTTAATCACATTGATTGAACTGGGCAAATGGAGGGAGAAAGTCAGATCCAGCCCTGTGCAGAAGACCTAACTGTTGTTTATCAAAGCCTACCCTTTGCCATTCATTGCTTTCATTAAAAAGCAGAATATTCTAGATCCATCATAGCAAGACTATCAGCAAAAATTTTTTTTTTTTTTTGGTTTTTCGAGACAAGGTTTCTCTGTGTAGCCCTGGCTGTCCTGGACTCACTTTGTAGACCAGGCTGGCCTTGAACTCGCAAAGATCCGCCTGCCTCTGCCTCCCAAGTGCTGGGATTAAAGGCGTGTGCCACCACCACCTGGCAGCAAAAAATTAAAAAAAAAAAACATTAATGTGAGAGACAAATTCTTTGGGGACTCTAATCATGGATCCCCGTAGAACTCTGTTCTTATAGTCAGGACAAATATAGATACTTTAAAAATGTGTGTATAAATGCTCTCGGTGTGGTGATGTGGTCTCAGAGAAGAAAAGGTGTGTATGTATGGGATGGGGGTGGCAAGGAAGGGTTGACCTGTGCAAATTCCACAAGGGTATATAGCAAATTGCAAGGTCAATTTTTTCCCCCATCCTGAAATGCAAAAGTCGATCTAATGAGTATCTGGGAAATATAGCTGTTTCTTACTCTCAAAAGCCAAACCAGTTCAATAGATATTATTGAAACCACCCTCCCATCAAAAGCTTAAGTTTTGACTTTTTGGAATACTTTTTGCAAAAGAAGGGCAAACCAAGGAACTCTTTGTGTGTGTGTGTAATCTCTCCCTCTCTTATATATGGGGTTTATTTTGACTCTGCCTTTTTTTGGTTTCTAGTTAGCCTGGAATTTTATATGCACACGATTGGATTGAGATACTCCCTGGGTCTGCACTGGGAACAGCAATTAGCAAATTTATAAATCAGGTCTGTTTACACTTCTTTGGGGAAGGATAATCATTACTTAATTTAAGGGAGGCCCTTGCTCCAAGTGTCCAGGTGGAAAATGAGACTTGGTAGGGAGGACCTGCTGTGAAATGGAAGAGGTGGGGAATTTAAGCAACTGGGGAGGACTAACTAATCAACATTTATTCAGCATCATTAATGGTGTTGCTTAGAGGAGGGGAGTTTTCTTGAGCACAAACTGCCTAGGGGCTTTTGATATCAGAAGTGAAAATAGGTACTGTCTACTTGGATTCTGTATTTAAAACAAATGAACAACAACAACAAAAAACTAGTATCCAGTTTTGCCTTTTACAAAGGTGTAGAAAAGATCATGTTTATGGATGTGAGCATCAAAGCACCGTGTGAACAGTATATCCACAGCAAACTTTAGAACCATCTCCGAATGGTGGGATATAGATAATATTTCAGGGAAAGAAGTTGCTGCCTCCCATCCTGTGTGTGTGTGTGTACCAATTTAACAGATTGGGAACATTCGACATTAGCAAAAGCAAAGTTTTGTGCACTGTTTTGTTTTGACTGAGACAGGGTTTCTTTATGTAGCCCTGGCTGTCCTGGAACTGCCTCTGTAAGACCAGGCTGGCCTTGAACTCAGAGATCTGCCTACCTCTGCCTCCTGAGTGCCACCACCAACCAGCTTGTAAATTTTATGTATACTTTAAATTCTATAGAACTTGAGATTTGAAACTTCTAGATCCTGAGTGTTTCCATTTATCTCTTAAACCCACCCAACGATTTTGAACAAATTCTAAGAGAAATATCAGAAAATGAAATTGTACAAAATTGATTAAAAACACTAGACACTGGCAGCAAGTTTTCTCCCTCGATTAGTTATTTAATTTTGTGAATAATGCCAAGTTTAGTTTGTATAGACAGAATGATACTTTCAATTCCAAAGAGTAATTAAACCCTCTCCCCCCAAGTAAGTGGAATAGGAGAAATCTGGATAATAATGACACTTTTAGGAGTTGAGATTAGCATTGCAAACTGGGAAAATTAATTTAGGAACATATGGAATACACGTAGAAATGTACCCCCAATTGTCTACTATTTCTTTTCTTTCTCTTTCTTTTTATCCTCCATATAGTTGTTAAAGCTTAGAGGAGATGGGTGCAGAAAACCGCTGTATACTTTATTGGATGAAACCTTAAGAAAGCAAACAAAACAAACTCCTGGAGATACGGGGGTGGGTTGGGGGGGGTAGTTGGCTTTTAATCCCAGTAAGCAGAGGCAGTTGGACTTATGTGAGTTCAAGGCCAGAGTGGTCTTTATAGAGTTCCAGGTCAGCTACTGGAAGTGAAACCTTGTCTCACAAAACAAAACAATAGACCTGAAAATAAACTCATCGCATAAACATATAGTTCCCTCTCATTCCCACTTATACCTAGTGGTAGCCTGGGAACCTTTGTGTACTTATAATCAGATGAACAGATTTCCTAAATCCCGGTAGCCTTAGCCGCGGACTTCTCTGATGGTCCCTATCTCTCCTAGAGGCCTCATCTAGAGGATCCAGAGATAGTTAACCTTGCTCAGCACGCCTCACGTCGCTGCCCTGTTTTCACAAGAGAAATGGCAGTTTTTCCGTGTCTCTCAAGAAATTTCAGCTGACATTTCACCAGGGAAGAAACTAGATTGGATCCTTCCCTGTGAACTCCTAGCTGGGGCATTTCGGGTGACCTTCACAAGTGTGCAGTGGCCGCATCAGTAGCAGTGGGCCAGTCGCTTGGGCCTCTGGCAGCGCAGAGAGGTGGAAATTTCAGTGTCCCCTGCACAGCTCTGGGCCCGGTGCACTGTGCTGTGGTGCGCCCAGCTTCGCCGGGCTCCGATCCTGGCCGGCGGGACCGTGGATGCAGGCGCTTGGGAACAGAGTCGGGGAGAAACTGAGCCTTTGAAACTGTGGAGTCCAGAATCTTGAGTGATGAGCAGTGCGCGCGTTGTTGCTCTAATTACAGACCAGAGAAGTGAGAGGGGTCTAGAGTAAACCGGGAAGTCTGGTAGAAGTCATCCCTCAAAACAATAACTCTCCCTAAACAGCGAAAGAAAAACAACGGAACCTAAAGATATTACACCTCGCACCCTGAGGGGAGTTTGAGTTTGGCTTTCCTCAGGCTGAACAAATTTCCGAGGAATCAAACTGACTTCAAACATTAGCAATTAGAAACCAAGAATCCCTGGGCCTGTAGAACTTTTAATCCCTAACCATTTCCAAATGGGTTATTCTAGGGTCAGTAAATGTTGTAGCCAGTCTGTTAAAATGAAAGATCACCACACTGTTGCCTAAGGTAGAGTCCTTTCAGAACCATGCATCCCCCCTGAGGACAGAAACTGTCCTGCTGTTCTTGGGAGGACTGAACACAGAAGTAGTGACTTTTCTTAAAAGAGAACCCACCCAGCTTCACAAAGTAGACTGGGAACTGACTACTAGAAATCACCAAATTCAGCATTAAGAGTTCGCTGGCGAGTTCAGCCTTAGTGGGTCCAGGGAAGTCCTGGCCCAGGCAGCCATCTGCGCCAGACCGGAATGGCCTGGACTTAAGTCTGGAGTTAGGTAGCTTGAGTAAACGGTCTTCGAAGTGGGAGGGGGCAAAACATTTTGGGTCGATGATGACTGTGAACCCCAAATGCTTTCCTGGAATTCAACGTTTTTCTATTCAGTAACTTAACCAGTCATTTGATTTGTTGTTGCTGTTGTTATTAGCATGGTTCAGAAGGGCTGTGTCTGTACATCATTTAGAGAAAAAAATTGAGTTTGAAATTTAATGGTATAGAGAAGATGATAGAGTAATAAGCTCCAATACAAAAGAACTAGAGGGTTCAGAAACCTGAGGAAGAAATTTGTGATTCTTCTCAAAGGTTTTACAAACAAGACTTTCACATAGTCTCCATATTCTATTCTATGTTCCTGTATTATATAGTAGGAAGAGGGTGGGGACTCACTTAAAGCGGGCTTAAATTCTACTGCTGGCTTTGGTATTAATGTTGAAACAGGGATATAAAAGCAGACATATTAATGTTGAAAGAAAGTTTTAAAATTGTTTCATAGCAGCTAGTGAGGCCTCGATTTCTGCCTTGTGAGATGAGAGAGGCAGTTTCAAATGAAACATGAAGCCTGGTTAGCTACAAGATTCCACTGCCTCTGTTAGCTTTTGTTTTGAAAATATTAACACTTTCTCCTAATACACCTTGGCCAATACTTGACCCACCCTTTACACCACTGGAATGAGGGAAATTTTACTGCACTTGTGGAACGTTGCAGCAATACCAATCTAAGGTCAAAAAAATTTAGAGCTAGAATTAGGTGCTTTCATGGAGCTCTTGAAATTATATTATATTAATATCACATGTTCAGAAGTCAGAGATGGGTGATTTCCAGTCCTATGTGTTTGATGCCTAACAAGGGCACCAGTGAATTGAAAGGAAATGCAAATTATTTATACTTTGACTATGTTCCATCCAATTCCCAGAACTAATCAGAATAATAAAGCATTTGAAATATTAAGATTGGGGAAAGTAATCTATCACTGGTGAATTGAATTGGGAGAAAAATCGCTTGCCCTCTATCACCGCTTGAGCCTAACGGAGAGCACTAACAACTATTTTCCATGTCTGGGCTGCTAAGCTGAGATCTTGATCTGGCAGGGATGTGAGAATGCTAAAAGGATGACTTAGTAGCAGGCAAAAGGCTTGTCAACAAGATAGATCAGAAGACAGCTTAGCATTCAAGACCTCTATTCATAGCAGCTGAACTTGAGGGCAAGTCAGAGGCAGAACCTGGGCCCAGCACACACCTAGCAGTGCTTTCTCATGTCACACTTCCCACCCCAGTGTTGGTTTCTCACCCTCATCGATGATGACCTCATTTTACACCATCCCTTTTCAAACTCCTGTAATCCTGGGATATGCAAATTTTGCTACTTTCTCTTGATCCATTATTACTTGAAGACTGCTGTAGGACAAGGGCCTTGTTTTCATTGCTTTGTTTCTTGAGAACTTAGCACTTGGTAAATAATAAAAATACTTGATAATCATAGCCCAATACAAATGATAACAAATAGCAACATTCATCGATGTTTAACTTTGCCAGCCATTGTGTTACATATAAAGTATATGTATATATGCACTGTTGCAGACATGCCTTCTAATTATTTACATGCAGCAAGTACACATATGAAAACAGAGAGAGTTACTCTTATTGCATTATTATTTCTTTTCTTTTTAAAATAAGATTTGCTGGGCATGGTGCTGCATGATTTTAATCCCAGCACTTGGGATGCAGAGGCAGGCAGATCTCTGAGTTCAAGACCAGTCTGGTCTACAGAGTGAGTTCCAGAATAGCCAGGACTACACAGAGAAACCATGTCTAGAAAAACAAAAACAAAAAAGATGTTTTTATTTATATATCTTCTGTATATGAGTGCCTGCATTGCTAGAGAAGGCATCAGATCTCATTATAGATGTTTGTGAGCCACCATGTGAGTGTTGAGAATTGAACTCAAAACCTTTGGAAGAGCAGTCAGTGCTCCTAACCATTGATCAGCCTTTCCAGCCCTGGTGTTATTATGTCTGCTTGATGCAACAAATGTATCAGTTACACAGGATCATGTGTCAAAGCTCAGATTCTTGGAGTCACTTTGATTGCTTCAGAGCTCTGGTCCTAACACTTCCTAATTGTATGATCTCGGGCAACTTAATGTCTTTTAACACAAGGTCTTGCATCTGTGGAATAGCAATAATAAATATGTTCTTTTATTACCAATGGTTACTGCTGGGATCAGTTGAGATAGCACACATACAGGAAGAAAAGATTTAGCTAAATGTCTGACATTTATTCCACATGAGTTGACAAAAATCAATGGCCTTAGTGATTAACATGGGTATGTGATGGCTGAAAGTTGTAATTACAAGCAGCCAGTGTGCATTTCCCTATTTTTCTCTAGACGTCTCCTTAGCCTATTTATAGTCTATAAATAGAAGTGGTACAGAGTCTGAGTATGTGAGGTAAATAAACTTAAGTAGGATTGAGAGCTGTTGTTACTAGATATTCCATTGAGACAAAAAGCCAGAACTTGATGGGATCAAAGGGAGAAAGTGAGGATTTCCAAGGATGGAGGTCCATGGTTGCAATGCAGTAGGTGGAAACGGGTGGGTAGGTGGAAGGTACGGCTGCGCCACTCAGATTACCTCCTCGAAGAACTCAGCTCTGAGGGGACAGAGCGGGAGGCAGAGAAATAGAGTAACACTAGAGTTCGCTGGTTAGTTTCTACCTGCAACCCAGAGTCCTCAGGAGGTTAGTCCTTGCCTGAAAGGAAATAGGAAGACTGACTATTTCTTTGTGAAGCCATATTCTGATGGACCTCGAGGGTTACACTAATTAGTTGAGGGCACAGTAAGGGCTACTGTGCTGTTTGGTTGAGTCAAGAGATTAGAACTACAGTGAGAGAGAGAGAGAGAGAGAGAGAGAGAGAGAGAGAGAGAGAGAGATGAGAGAGAGAGAGATGAGAGAGGGAAGAGAGGCAGAGGAGAAGGAATTAAGGGGTAAGTTTAAGGGCTGACTTATTTTTATCTTATGTGTGTGGGTGATTTGTCCACCTGTATGTCTGTGCACCACTTGTGTCAGTGAAGGGCAGAAGAGACAGTTGGATCACCTGGAACTGGACTTATAGACAGTTGTGAGTCATCTTGTGGGTGCTGGGATTGTAACCCTAGTCTTTTGGGAGGACAGTGAGTGCTTTTAAATACTGAGCCACCTCTCTGGCACCAAGACATTAAGTTAAAGGAAAACCTGAAAGTCAGGGAATAGAGCTTGGGATTCTTTTCAAAGAGAAGCAATCAGGAGCCCAGCCTGGACTGGAACCCACATTTGACTGTCCTGGTTTGCCCATTTTTCTTGCTTCCAGATGGTAGAAATGAATCATGTGCTCTTTTTTGTTTTTTGTTTTTGATGTTGCTGTAGCCAAACCTTCTTCATATTGTTTCCTGGAGGTGGAGGGGAGAAGGTAGCTTCTTTGAGGAAGAGGAACAGGCAGCCCAAGACATTTCAGGATGCATTCTCAGGCCTTGACACTAAGGAGAAAGGAGTTACACATTCCTATAGCAAGTCAGGCTTTGAAAGCCCTTTCAAGTCTCACTTGCTCTCCTACTAAAAAAATATTTATTTATTTATAAAATAATTTATTTAATTTTATTTTAAGTGCATAAGTGTGAGGGTGTCAGATCTCCTGGAACTGGAGTTACAGACTGTTGTGAGCCACCATGCGGGTTCTTGGAATTGAACCTGGGTCCTCTGGAAGAGTAGCCAGTGCTCTTAACCACTGTGCCATCTTTCCAGGCCCCTAATTTTTTTAAATTTATGTGTACGTATGTTTCTCTCTCTCTCTCTCTCTCTCTCTATGTGTGTGTGTGTGTGTGTGTGTGTGTGTGTGTGTGTGTGTGTGTATGTTTGTATGTGCAGGGGCCTCAGAGCCCAGAAGAGCATGTCAGATTCCCTGGAGCTGGAGTTACAAGGGGTTGTGAGTGGCTCCATGTGTGTACTATGAATGGAACTCCCTTCCTCTGCAAGAGCAAGAGCTGCAGACCGCACAGCTGCCTCTCCAGGCCCTTAGTCATTCTTTTATTACACTTACCAGCTAGTCCTCAGAGAAGGAACACTGTTTCTCCATTGTGCAGACCAGGACATTGAGGTTCAAAAGATTAACTATCGTACCTACAACCATATAAGACCAGTTTACTCTAACCTGGCTGACCAGAGTCCGAACCTAGCTGTACCTGTTGCCAGTGTCTTACCCACTACTCTCTATTGTTTCCTCGGGAGATGATTCTTTTTGTGTTTTGTTTTGTTTTTGTTTCTTGAGACAGGGATTCTCTGTGTACTTTTGGCTGTCCTGGAATTCACTTTGTAGACCTGGCTGACCTTGAACTCACAGAGATCCTCTTGCCTCTACCTCCCAAGTGCTGGGATTAAAAGACGTGAGCCACCACTGCCTGACTGAAATGATTTTTAACTGCTTTAGGGGGAGCATTTTGAATTTGTTGCCTGCTATGCCCCAAATTGTAGTAAGGGCTTACTTACACTTTCAGGTCTCTGCCCTTTTGTTGTTGCTGTTAGTCTCTTGTGTCCTCAGGTGGCTTTAATGGCACCCACTGTAGAGAGTCCCAGGACAGCAGTTTTAGTGGAGTTTCTGAGCACATGTTCAGCCTTCCCACTGTGTTCTGATTTTTTTGAGTGTTCGGAACAGTCATATCAAGTCTGAAGGGTAGTGGCTACATGCTGAATTCGACCTAAAGCCTCCTCATTCCAAACCCCCTCCTGAAGTGAGATTCAGGGACAACTAACTGCTCTGTTTTACTCATTCCCTTTCTCCACCCACAACGGGATGGATAGAGTCTTATTGGTAATTGATTCAAAATGGAACAGCTTAGGAAAGTATCAGTTGCAGCGACCGGCAGTTCCCGCGATCCTAAGTACTGTTGATTTTCTCAGACTCAGCAATCACAGCTGAAATCCCTTTGCCATGGATTGAATTTACAAAGGAAGAGATCCTGATTTCCACAGTGGCTTCTTTTTAATGCTGGAGGATTAGGAAACTGCCTTGAGGACCCACTGCAAGTACATCCACTCTTCCAGTCACGGCTCTAACTTTAACCTCTCAGAGGCTGCTCTGACTCATTTGTTTGTAACAGCTCTATTTGGAGCAGCCTTGTTGTCTGTTATTGGAAGGAATCTGTCATCCAGATAAACACTTGCATTCACACTCCATTTCTCCTTTCGTACTGTAACTGTAGTTGGATAGGATGCCAGCAGCAGTCACAAAGAACTTACCAGAGAGAGCTTTCTTTCTTTTTTTTGGGGGGGGGGTCCACCTGTTCACTGTCTCTCTATCACTTTCCCTCCCACTCTGTGTAACCTTCCTCCTTTAGAGTCAGATGTCTCCAATGGGGATTTGGAGAAAATCTACACCCATTTATCTCCCTGAGTTCATGTATAGATTTTTTTAAAAACCATTAATGCATTTCCTGGCTGTTTAATTGGAGAATCTGCTATATCCCTGTCTGCTATGCCCACAGATAGAAAAGTGGCTTTTACAAGCTGCACTGAGCGAGATGTAAAAGTCCCTCCCTGTTTTACCGCTTTGCTTTCTCTCACTGCCAGCCCTACTCCATGCAGGCAACTCACTGATGGGATTTGGTGCGTTCCTGTGGCAACAGAAGCGCAGGAGGCTCCGCTCCACTTCTTTTCTCAAGAAATGCACAGATACTTGAGATGCAGATGATGACGTGAATGTTGCAGTCTTGCTGCTCTTCTGGAGCTCATCCCTGAAACCTGTCCATGTAGAAATAGAGATTCTGAGAGGTGTGACACTAGCCAGACTTGGGCCATTCCATCTCTCCTCCAGCATTCATAGCACTACCTGCTTAACCAGATTTAAATCTGGGGGACACTAGATGCCATCTGGTACATCTGTCCATTACCCAGATTAGACTGTGACATCACAGATTTAAGGCCTCTCTGTGATATTCTGACTGGGAGATAGGTACTGTTGAAGGGGCTGCCTGCATATATATGCAAGGCCAATCTGAGCAGATAGCAAACCAAGCGAGTGTGTGTGTGTGTGTGTGTGTGTGTGTGTGTGTGTGTGTGTGTAGGACTGGAGTGATGAGGGGTGTCATGGAGATCTGGGTGCAATGCTCCTCTGCCTGTGTAGGTGAATTGGTTCTGGATGTTAAAATTTTTTTCCTTGGGGCTTGACTACATTCTTCTACTTTTTTTGCCTGTCTGTTTTCCTGCCCACATTGTTGGGCCTCCACAGCTGTGTGGCTCATTGCTATTATTATTGAGATTTTTTTTTTTTTTCCTGGCAAGAGAAGGGACCAAACCCATGGCTTTATGCTTGCTAGGCAGGCAGTCTACCATTGAACCAAATCTCCAACCCTGCTAGTGACTGTTGAGAATGGAAGTTATACTTTATCACAAAGGTAACTATGGGGCATTCATGTGTAGTTACAGACATTTGAGTTTTCGCCTGGATACTCTTCTGGATTTTTCTGTATATGATATCAACTCTGTGGCACTTTAGAGCCTCATCTGGGAGATGCATATAGAATATTCTGGAAAGCAGACAATCTCTAACCCTCTACAAGCAGAAGACACTGGCTGGTGTGGGAAACCAAGACATAACAGGAAGGCTGGCATAGGCTGGACCCAGAGGGCATGCATTAAAGGCTTGGGCACCAGACTGCGTTGCTGGGAAAGTAGAACTTTTACTAGTTGAGACCTAACTGGAGGATGTTAGGTCATTGCGGACATGCTTAGAGGGGCTTGATTCTTTCCTTTTTCTCTACTTCCTGGTTGTCATGAGGTAAACAGCTTTTGTACATTATAACCACCCCACACCTTGGGTGATACTCTTTTTCATCACAGGCTCAGAAACAACAACACAGCACTGAGACTTCTGAAACTATGAATCACAATAACTTTTTATCCTTTAAGTTGATTTTCTGGGGGCTTTGCCACAGGGACAGAAAGCTGACCCACACATAAGGGAAGCAGACAGCCCTGTGCAACATAGAAATAGGGATTTGGTGACTGCTGAACTGGGATGAGGGACTGATATGTAGGGACACTCCACTCCAGAGGAGTGGGTTGGAAGGGATAGGGGGTAAAGGGTGGGAGGGAGGGACTGGGAGGGGAGGAAAGAGGGTACAGTGATGGAGATGTAACCTGTAGTAATAAATAACATTAAAAAAAAGTAATAGGGCTTTGGAGATGAGGAGGTTTTTATTTGAACCTAGCTCCACCTCGGTGACTTTGGGCAGGTGATTTAGTTACTCTGTGTCTCAGTGACATGCATGAGAAGTGAGAGAACTAACACCTACTGGGAGATTATCGTGATAATTACATGAGACAGGTTTCAAGTGCTTGCTACATAGGAAATATCTTTTAAAAAGTCACATCTTGCTCCAAATTTTGCTTTTGGTAATGGAGAAAACTTGAGAACTCTTCAGTGTTCTTATGACAAAGTGTTTGGAGACTGTGGGACCAAGGGGGCTCCAAATTCCCCTTCCCATCCCCTTTACACACTCTCCACAGCCCTTTCTCCCTCCCCTGCTATTTCTCTCCCTTCATGATGGTATTCCTGCTGTTGTCCCTGTTTTTCCTGTAACCTTCTTTCTGGAGAAAATTCATCCTACTTTCAAGTCTCATCTTAAGCTCCTAGGATGCAGGGGACATTTCAAGTTGGAAAAGAGCAATTGATAAAGATGTTAGTGGGCATGATGTTCAACTCAGACCTGTGATAGACAGAAAAAAATTACATAGCTCACACACATGGATGGGCCTTACTCATGCAGCAGGAGTGTTTGGATACTACCCATCTATCTTTATTTGGTGTCTTCTCTAAGGAGTATCACTTTTAAAGGCATTTGCATGATTTCCCCTCAGCATGATGCCAGGGTGCTTCTGTGACTCAGTGGTGACAATGGATCCCAGCTAAATAATCTGCATCTCTTTCTTACAGGGGTGACTAAGACCTGTAAGAAAGATGGATATCTGCCTTGGGCTATAGGTGTTAGAAAACTACTTTTCTTGGGAGATCTTCATCCAGTAATCTGAAGAAATCATTTTTCAGTAACACTTTCAGACTGCACAGTGCCAACCAACATATATATATATATATGTATATATATATAATATCACACATAACACATATATGTTGCATTTTTTTCCCTATTAAACTGGCATTAACCTCATACCTTTGGGAAAATGATGCATACACACAAGTAGATGGTTTTTGTGGTCTCTCTACCCTGTGGACATTTTTGAACACATGGATATACATATGCACACCCACATAGTACTTTTTCTTGGTCTTTACCCACAGTGTGGATCTGTTCATATAGGACAACAAGTAAGGTAGAAAGAGACTGAGGCAGGAATTATGAATTCAAAGTCAGTTTGGGCTACATGGTGAGAACTTTCTCCATAAAATAAAAATCAACAAATTTATCAAACAAGCAAACACTTCCCTGATAATGTCAAAAATAATATTTTGTAAGCCTCACTTTATCTGGGAAACCCTAGAGAATACTGTGTTACTCACCTTTGGATTCTTGTGAACAAAATTCCCAAAACAATATTGGCACTTGCCCTACTTTGATGATGGGTTTTGTTACCAATACGACCACTGTAAGTATGGCCTCAAGATGACCTAGTATGAGATATCTGCCAGTCACTTCTAGGTATGTCTTCAGACAAGTCACTGAATCTCCCTGAACACTGGAATCTCCCTCTACAATGGGGATGAGAACATTGGGTTGGAGTAAGGAAAAAAACTTATTTAATCATACTATCAGCAAGGCATTTCTGTAGCCCAAACTGCCACATGCCCTTTGCATGTAGAGATTTGTTATGGACTTTGTTTTGCTTAAAGAGGTCCTAATATTTAGAGGTGTGATTAGGTTGAGGGAGTTTCTTTGTCCTATCATTCTTGTTTTTTTTTGTTTTTTTTTTTTGAGACAGGGTACAGGTTTTCTTTGTGTAATAGTCCTGGTAATAGCCCTGGCTGTCCTGGACTCATTTGCAGACCAGGCTGGCCTTGAACTCACAGAGCTCTACCTGCCTCTGCCTCCTGAATGCTGGGATTAAAGGCATGAGGCAACATGTCTGGCTTTATCCTACCATTCTTTATAGGTTTCAGAAAACTGTGTCACAATACAGTTCAGGCATTCGTCATAAACAGGGATGGGGATACACACATGCCAGGTAACTGTTGGTCTTGTTATGTATATAAACCCCTTAGTAATATCCAGGGCCTGACTCAGATAACAAGGAAGCAAATAGCATCACTTTGCTATTTTCTTTTGTCCTGTGTATCTTCTGACCTTTCCTATTGTTTGTCACTGGGGCTTGCTGGAGAGAAAGAGAGAGAGAGAGAGAGAGAGAGAGAGAGAGAGAGAGAGATCCACATTTGTTTTGTTTGGACTCTGCTACTATTCCCATATATATGGGAATATATATATATATATATATATATATATATATATAAATGTGGCTGATCCAATACTACTGACAATGGCCTTCTTAGGAGGGAAATACATAATGATTCCCTAAGATGTACTTTTAAACCGTCAAAATTCCATTTGCAAATGTCTAGACAGTGAAGCCCTGCAGGTGCTGAGGTTCATTGTGAGTAGTATGCATTGTCCATAGAGATTTGGAAGTTCCCACTTATTGTTTGACAGCCCGATTCACAATTAAATTATAGGCTTTCCTTCATGTCTGTCAGAGACCAGAAGGTAAGGATAACTATCCATAGTGTAACTCCAGAACCCTGCTGTCTTGAAATTAGCTCACAGATTGTGTTGTCTGTTGCTTAAGGGAGATGGGATGACTTGGAGCCATAGGACTTAGGGAAAAGCTTATTATTTAAGCTTCATGAACTATAGGAAATGAGTAATTTGTCCAGGATACTATAGACCTTGGAAAAATTATTCAGGAGATTCTCTGGCTGTTATACCAGGTGTCTTTTGTAACTTTCAGGAGGGTATCTCTTTGACCAAGATCTCGTTCATAAACTGTGCTAGCTGAAACGTATCGACAATACATTAAATGCATTCTATCCTAGGAAAACCTGAAAACTGACTTCCTAGTCCCAAAGGCATTTCTAATTTTCAAACAAAGGTTAATGGGCTTGATGCTGAGATCTGAAAAGAGTCTGGATAAATGTGAAAACCCCCTCTGCCTAGATTAAGGGTTGTGGTCAACATGGACTATACTCCGACATCCATACCGGGTGTAGATTAAGGGTTGTGGTCAACATGGACTATACTCCGACATCCATACTGGGTGTACTTCTCTAGATGCGCATGTGACACTATCACCATATGTTGAAAGTCCAAATGAAAACCTCAAACTATTATCCCTGCTGAGAACTTCCAAGTCCCTCCTTTATTCAGCAAAGCAACCTTTTAAAAATTGTAAGTGTAAAATACATTTACACCAATTCTTCAGATGTTCTCCATGAATATAATTGTATTTTATTTTCTTTTTTTAAAAACATTTCTTTATTTATTATGTATACAGTATTTGCTCTACATATATGCCCGGGCAAATGATCTCTTGTAGATGGCTGTGAGCCACCATGTGGTTGCTGGGAATTGAACTCAGGACCGTTGGAAGAACAGCCAATGCTCTTAACCTCTGAGCCACCTCTCCAGCCCTGTATTTTATTTTCAATGATGGAATTTAAAGATATTACCAGAGCTCACTTTTGGAAGAATATGAGTTTTCATCAAGTGTGTACAAATAATTTTTTTTTTGGGGGGTGACAAAATAATTTCCATTCAAAAGGAACATTTGTTGCTTTTAGGTGTGGTGTTCTAGAGAGACATGATGACAGATAAACATTGTCAATGATGAAGGGAGGACAAATACATGCCTGCATTTTCATATGTCAAATATGTTACAAGTTGCATCATCCTACAATGAGTTATATGTTTTAGTTCAGGCTGAAAACTATGTTCACTTGATTTAACTTTTTACCTCCCATTTGGCTTAGCCCTCAGATTCTGTGTATTTTTGCTTGAAATGAAAAATACTTCATTTCAAGAGATTTCTTAAAGAGAAATTAAAATACTTTATTGAGGTCATCTTCTGCACCATTTGCCCCTGTTAATGCAGAGAATGCAGCAGGACAATAAGCTATCTTTCAGAGGTGTAGGAAATAAGTGCCCTTACATGGCAGCAGTAGACTTCAGTTTTTATTGACTTCTTTCAGATACTTAAAAATTCTGTCTTGAAACTCAACCGTGAAAGTACCTCAGACTCTCCAGAGCCTGTCATTCGCCTTCAATGACACATATACTTATTCTCTTCCATCTTATTTCTTAGAGCATTTGAAAATAAACGTGAAGTATCATGCCACTTCACTATTAAGAATTTTACTTAAGTAGTTTTTAAAAAATGTTTTCTGGCCAAAACACAATACCATCATCACATATGATACAATTTATAATAATTTCTTGATATTGTAGTCCATAGTCAGATCTCCTTGATTCATCCAGAAACTGCAAAGCTCTCATTGGCCACAACAGTCCTCTGATCAGCCTAGATAGTTTCTTAAACCACATCACAACACTGTGTTAGGGTCTGTGTGAGGCTCATTACTTAATGTGCCTGAATGGTATGTTATTCTACCCACCGATATTCCTTCCAGGGTGTTCAAATGGAGTACAAAGTTTACAGCTTGCATTTTAGGACAGTCTTTAGATAATTTGTTGGGAAGCTCATTTGGAAGCAGGATTTGGATGCCACTAACTGTTTCTTAGGAATATCTGCAAGAAAACAGGTTGGAAAATGGACATCTGGACAGACTACCCTAGAATCCAAAATTCTAGGACTATGGCAGAAGTTCTTCCAGCCACCCAAACAAATGCCATTGCTGAGAACTTGCAGCAAGGTCAGAAAATTGCTTTTGTTTTAACAGGAATGATTTGTGGCTATTGAACTCACAGGCTGAAGTGTGCGCTTTCTGATCACAGGATCCCTAGGTAAATGAAGCTCAGACTGTTTTTCTGCTTGTGGCAAAAATGTGTCTTGTTATTTTACAGAGGTCATGGAAAATGAAACTCCTTCAGGGGTTTTAACATCGACGACAGAATATCATGCTGAAATTACATTAGAATTAGATTTAATTTTATGCAGGTTAGCCCAGGAAGTTCTCCCCAGTATCTGCAGCTCTCGGGCTATTTAGGTTTGAATGAGGCACCAAGTGGAAGACAAGCTATAAAAGACCAACACTTGATCCATCTCTTCTTTTGTCTGTGTGCTGGTCACCGTTGTGCCACATGGGCTTTGAATGATGGGTTGGATTTACTGAGTCGACAGACAGACTAATTGTTTTGATGGACTAGAGTTACGTTGACTAAGCTCACAGATAACAGAATCTGAGGAGGGTGATGGGGAACACCATTTAAAAAAATCATCTCCATAGAAATATTGCCAAATAATGTTGCTTCTTACAAGTCACATCTGTAATTTTTACACAGCATTCCTACCACTGTGAAATCCAAAATAACCACCAATTAATTGAGTTATTTTAGTCCTCCAGTTTTGCAATTATTCAATTAGATGCTTGACTAACTCAAGACAATGCCAACAAACACATTGATTAGTATCCAGTTATAACAATTAGTTCTAATAGCTTGCAGGTTCTTCAGCAACTAAGTGTTGAGCATAGCATGTCCTTGTACCTTGATCTTTACATGACTGGATGTGAAGTTCGAAACTTCAAACATCACAGCATCAACTCTTCTTTCTGGGGTGACATACCTCTAATAGAATACCTCAGTGACGGCATTAGTATATGGTTATTTATGCATAGACCATTCACTAAGCCTTGACTTTCCTGTACATAAGGAGTCCTTTAAAAAAAAAATTCTTGTATCTCTAGTCTTCATATCACACTTGGCTTGTAATAAATACTCCATAAATATGTATGGCAATAAATGAATTAGTTGTTTTGTTTGTGCTGGGTTATCGTAGTAACTACTTTTTTTTCCCTTTCTTTTTTACTTCTTCAAGTTACATCTCAATCGCAGTCCCCTCCCTATTCCCCCTCCAGTCCCACCCTCCCACCCTCAACCCCCCATCCTCTTCCCTTTTTTTTTTCTTTTAAGTTTAAGGTATATCTTATTTCCCCCTACAGTTTCCCCTTTCAGTCCAACAAATGGCTCTTTCTCTTATAATAACAAATACAATACAAGTACAACAGAGGTAATTAGGCCACAGTTATGAGGGTTATATGGCTTAATGTACATTCCCAATGACCAGTCCATATGTATTTGGTACCTGATTTTAACATTCTACTATCTAAACATCTCCATGAGTTTAAAGGTCTATATCTGACTCAACATTCATACTAACTTGCAACACATTTTTAAAAGTATCTTTTTAGATCTATAACACTTTCTTGACTCCTAAACAACTCAAAATTTAATTATGAGACTCTAGCTATCTGTTCTTCAACAACCTCAGAGACCTGAGAGGGATAAATATATCTGATTTTATAGGAAGTACAGGGCCTGAAGGCTTCCCAAACTAAGAAATGACATACCTGTGGCTGCCTGGACAGTTCCCATTTTCTCTCCATATATTACAGCATCGATCTTCAGTCATTTGGCCCCGTTTCTCTGACAGACATTGATTGTAGAGCAGGGGTTATGAAGGACTTACCTACCCTGTCTTGGCAGAGCTAGGCTGTCGACTTACCTGCTTCCAGGTTTTGTCCTTTTTGGACAGCATTCTGTCTACAGTTGGAGCAAGGGGCTTTTCCTACCAAGAGATAGGCTTGCGACTAATTCAGTCATCTCCCACTGGAGATTCTTCGATGCTCATCTTCTACTTGGAGGAGAATAGGGGGTGCTGTCAGGAGTTGATATGTCTTGATATAAAAAAAAAATCTAAAGTTACAAAAACATCTTTGAATGCCATATTCTGCAGATCTCTTGAGGTTTTTGAAGAGGCCCTATCTATCTCTTATATTAGGGTAAGCAGATGTTGCTTGTCTCTTGCTGGTTTATTTCTGATTAGCTTAGAAAGTAACTATAATAGGCTGTCATAGTACCAAACTGAATGACCAGCTTGCATAACCATTAATTTGCATTTCTTTTTTTTTTAAATACTTTATTTTTTTTCTTCAAGTTACATCTCAGTCACAAACCCTTCCCTATTCCCCCTTCCTATCCCGCCCTTCCACCCTCTTCCCCCCAGAAGTTTCCCCTTTCAGTCCAACAGATGGTTCCTTCTCTTATAACAGTAAATACTATACAAAACAACAGATATAAATATGCCACATTTATGAGAGTTAAATGGCCCAGTATACCTTCCCAATGTCCAGTTTATACATATTTGGCCCCTGACTTTAACATTCTACTATCTAACCATCTCCATGAGTTTAAAGGTCTATATCTGACTCAACATTCATACTAACTTGCAACACACTTTTAAGGGTATCTTCTTAGATCTATAACACCCTCTTGATTCCTAAACAACTCAAAATTTAACTATGAGACTCTAGCTGTCTATTCTTCAACCACCTCAGAGACCTGAGAGGGATAAATTATGAAGGACTTAACTACCCTGTCTCTGCCAAGACAGGGTAGGTAAGTCCTTCATAATCCCTGCTCTACAACAAATGTCTGTCAGAGAAACAGGACCCAAAGGCTGAAGACTGATGCAGGAATGTATGGAGAGAAAATGGGAACTGTCCAGGCAATCACTGGTATGTCATTTCTTAGTTTTGGAAGCTGCAGGCCCTGCACTTCCTATATAAGCAGATATATTTATCCCTCTCAGGTCTCTAAGGTGGTTGAAGAATAATTTGCATTTCTTAATTACCCTAAAACAGTTTATGACAATTAGTAGTAAAAGGCCGAAACATCACATTTCATTTTTTTTCTTTACTTCCTAACCCTTCCATCCCATTTCTCTGGGGTGGGGTGTCCTTATATAACAGTCCCTCATCTCAGTTGAGAGGTCGTATGAGGGCCAAGAGCCTCTTCATTCATTGGGGATCTACGAAGCAGTACCATCAGTGAAAAGTGTCTCGTTGCCCGGGAGAGAGAACTACTAAACAAACAAACCAATAAGCATACAATAGATAAAAAAGACTAAAAAATAGAAAAAATATAACTAATATATAAAAAATAGATAAAGAATAAAAATTAAAAATAAGAAGTCTATGTCCAAGTTCCCTTTGGTGTGTTAGTTGTAGTATCGATACCTTCTACTATATAGCTAAAATCCTACTATAAGTGAATAGATGCCATATGTGTCCTTCTGAGTCTGGGTTAGTTCACTCAGGATGAGCTTTTCTAGTTCCATCCATTTGGCTGCAAATTACATAAATTCATTGTTCCTGATAGTTGAATAATATTCCATTGTGTAGATGTACCACAGTTTTTTGACCCATTCTTCGGTTGAGGGACATCTGGGTTGTTTCCAGTTTCTAGCTATTACAAATAAGGCTGCTATAAACATAGATGAGGAAACTTCCTTATGATTCCATGAAGAGGCATTTGGGTGTATACCCAGAAGTGGTATGGCTGGGTCCTGAGGCAGAGCTATACCAAGTTTTTTAAGATATCGCCAGACAGACCTCCATAGTGGTTGCACAAGCCTGCATTCCCACCAGCAATGGAGTAGGGTACCCCTTCTCCACACCCTTGCCAGCATGGACTGTCATTTGAGTTTTTGATCTTAGCCATTCTGACAGGTGTGAGATGGAATCTCAGAGTCGTCTTGAGTTGCATTTCTCTGATGATTAAGGATGTTGAGCATTTCTTCAAGTGTTTCTCAGCCATTAGGGATTCCTCCTTTGTGAATTCTCTATTTAGCTCTGTCCCCCATTTTTTGATTGGATTATTTGGTTTCTTGGCATTTAATTTCTTGAGTTCTTTGTAGATTTTGGATATTAGCCCTCTGTCAGATGTGGGGTTGGTGACGATTTTCTCCCAGTCTGTAGGCTGCCGTTTTGTTCGAATGACAGTGTCCTTTGCCTTACAGAAGCTTTTCAGTTTCATGAGGTCCCATTTATTGATTGTTGATCTCAAGTCCTGAGCTGTTGGTGTTCTGTTCAGGAAGTTGTCGCCTGTGCCAATCATTTCGAGGGTTTCTCCCACTTTTTCTTCTAGTAGATTTAGTGTGACCGGCCTTATGTTAAGGTCTTTGATCCACTTGGACTTAAGTTTTGTACAGGGTGATAAGTATGGGTCTAACTTCATTCTTTTACAAATGGACATCCAGTTGGACCAGCACCATTTGTTAAAGATGCTGTCCTTCTTCCATCGTGCCGTTTTGACTTCTTTGTCAAAAATTTGATGGCCATAAGTGTGTGGGTCTATTTCTGGATCTTTAATTCGATTCCATTGATCTACTGGTCTGTTTCTATACCAGTACCATGCTGTTTTACAACTACTGCTCTGTAGTACAGCTTGAAATCTGGGATGGTAATACCTCCAGATGTTTTTTTATTGTACAGGATTTATTTAGCTTTCTGGGCTTTTTGTTATTCCATATGAAATTGAGGCTAGTTCTTTCCAAGTCTATAAAAAATTGTGTTGGTATTTTGATAGGAATTGCATTGAATCTATATATTGCTTTTGGTAGGATGGCCATTTTTTTTATGTTGATCCTACCTATCCATGAGCATGGGAGATCTTTCCATTTTCTAAAGGCCTCTTCCATTTCTTTCTTCAAGGGCTTGAAGTTCTTGTTGTACAAGTCCTTTACTTCCTTGGTTAGAGTTACCCCCAGGTATTTTATGTTGTTTGTGGCTATTGTGAAGGGGGTTGTTTCCCCTTATTTCTTCATCAGCCCATTTGTTTGTTGTGTAAAGAAGGGCTTCTGATTTTTTTGAATTAATTTTGTATCCAGCCACTTTGCTGAAGGTGTTTATCAGCTGTAAGAGTTCTCTGGTGGAATTTTTGGGGTTGCTTATGTATACTATCATATCATCTTCAAATAGGGATAATTTGACTTCTTCGTTTCCGATGTTTATCCCCTTGATCTCCTTTAGTTGTCTTATTGCTCTAGCAAGAACTTCAAGTACTATATTTAAGAGACATGGTGAAAGTGGACATCCTTGTCTTGTCCCTGAGTTTAGAGGAAGTGCTTCATATCACACTTGGCTTGTAATAAATACTCCATAAATATGTATGGCAATAAATTAATTAGCTGTTTTGTTTGTGCTGGGTTATCGTAGTAACTACTTTGATTGATCCAATTGCCTGGAAAATTAAGACAAATTGTTGGTTTTCTACCAAAAAGATCACTTGTGTAATACTGCTAATATTTCGTGTTTGTGTTGCAGTTTGTTTTCTCAATGTACTGTCTGTCCCAGAATGGAAAATCACATTAAAAATTGCATTTTATGCCATAAAAAATTGAAACCTCTGGTTGTATTATCTTAGATGTGTAAACAAATGAGGACAGCTCATTCAAGGACACAGTCAGATGGATGGGCAGACACATTCCTTTCCCGCTAAGACTGTCAATCTCCTTTCATTACCCTGGACGGTGGGTGGGGAGGGAGGTTAAAGATTGTGCTCCAGCAGATAGAACACTGCTTTCTGCTTGAGGCCCTCTGAATGTGCAGTGGGTATCTCTTAGTTATACGGCCTCTGATCCAAGATTAGGCCTGTGGAGAGTGCTACTGTTGAAGGGCAGGGTCCTCTAGTCTCTTCAAGGAGCCAGTGTATCTGAGCCTGGGATGTTTGCATGTGTGTTTCTCTTGCTGCTGCCAGTAGTTCAAGGAGCATCTGTTCTGCACCTTTTACCAAATTTCTACGAGGTGGTAACAGTGGTCATTAGGAATCTTCTTCTAGGGATGAGTCTCTGCTGACCTCCACAACTATTGAATCAATATCTGAGAAGCAAATGTATTCACAGACTGTCCTTGAAAGATAGAGTCAAAGCCTGAAGTCACATGATGACCTCTTCTGTTTCCCTGAATGGATGAGTGCTGTCACTGTGCCTTAGATAAAGATGGCTTCTAAGTTTTTGCTTCCTATCAGGCCATGATATTAGTAATTGTTATTTATCTCTGCTTTAATTACAAACTTAACAATTCAGATCACCTGTGCGCATATTGTGTCTGAGGAGATAGGTCAGTGGGTAAAACAGTTCATGCATGTGTGAAGACTGAGTTCAGATACTAAAGGCCACTTAAGCCAGATGGACTAGCACATAGCTGTGATCCTAGTACTACTGTGACAGGATAGGAAGTAGAGACAGGGGACTATCTGGAAGCTTGTGTGCTAGCTACCTGGCATACACAATGATGAACAATGAGAGACCTGTCTCAAATAGGATGGAAGGTGAGGATTCACATCTAAGATTACACACACACACACACACACACACACACACACACACACACACACACA
>CAJQZJ010016855.1:2825800-2848721 GCA_907164525.1 Lophiomys imhausi | reverse complement strand
CACACACACACACACACACACACACACACACACACACACACACACACGTTGAAACCAGAACTGGTGTCAAGGATGAAGTGCTGCAGGTGTTCTTTAGGTCTGTTTTGTATCCAGTTGTTTCCATTCAGCTGCAAAAATGCCCAGAGCTCTTGAAACCAGAGCTTCAAGGGTGCCAATCAGATGAAACTTGAACTGAGTGGAAGGTGGTAACTTTCCAGTGCAAGCCTAGTGGGTGTACTTGGGCAGAAAGTCATGTCGAGGCCATAAACACAGCAAGATGGAGAGGCTGCCAAATGCAGAGGCAGAAATAGCTGGGGGGTCCCCCATCCTGCCTCTCTCAGATCACTGGCTCCTGCCAGTTATTTTCCCTTGCTTGGGTTTCCCTCTTTCTCTTTTTTTCTTTCTGCTCCAAGCTTCCTTTGGCTCCAGGGACTCTTCAGCCACCATACAGGGCTATAGTTGTCCCACCAGTCTCCAAGCAGCTGGACCTTTTCTTGGAGTACAGGAGTCAGTGAGAGAAGCTGGCCTCCACTGAGAACTTCTCCTGCTGGGGAAGCTACAGGAAGCACTCCTCTTTATTGCAGTCCGAGGTAACGTTTTGCAGGTGTCTGTACAAACAGGAGAAACTGGCTCCTAACTCCAGTTTCAATCCTTGTTTTTAGACGTGTTGATTTTATTACAGATATATGTGCTTCTCCTGGCTTTGCGTTCAGATTCCATCCATTTCTATTCAGTCTATACATAGCTCTCACTGTGATGAATTCATTCACTATTTAATAATGATGAATTACAGGGAATGAGTGGGCTGACACCATTCTGGAAAACAGGGCCTTGTGCTCTGCTGGCATTCTGAGTGCTAAGGTGATATTAGGAGGTGGGTAAGGGCAATTGTAATGCAACAGGTGCTGCCCTCGAGTAACCCCAGGTTACTGAGGCCTCAGCCCAGCTTGGCAAAGATGGTGTACTTTTTTTTTTTTTTTCAGCTCCAAAGACTAGAGCCCCAGCAGTGCTGACCGAGGGCAGGGACTGGAAATATCAAGGAATGCCATCTTTCCAGCACCAGCCTGAGACAGCTCACACGTTTCCCATTTAGATGCAGAATCCTAGAACACCTGCAGAATACAACTTTATGCCTTCTAAGGGAGAGTGGACAGTCTCTTGCAGATGTCTAAATACAGACCTCATTTGTCTGAAAGCTTTCTGGCATATGAGTAGAGACATCCTGCACAGCCCAGCACTTGGAGTGGGATAGTATGGTGAGGTAATAGAGGAAGTAGCTAGTAGAGATCCTGGCACGGAGGAGTCTTTAGCCCCCACCTTCCTTTCTCTTCCAAATCACTTTTCTCTCTCTCCTACAAGGAAACTGACCAGAAGATGTACTTGGGTTCTCTATTACCTTCCTACTACCTAACAGAAGTTGTTAAATCATTTGATAAATGCCTAGGTATCTACTCTCAAAATTATATTTCCTACTAATACTTAACTATACTGGGACACTAAACATGGTGTTCCACTAATGCTTTGCCAATCTTTCCTTTTGATCACTATTCCAACTGCTATGTTTGCTTTTCCTAGGATGGGAAAACCAGGTAGAGTTTTTAGGGAGTTGGTTAGCACCTCAACAAAGTCTAACTAGTCAAAACATTCATAAATTGTGGCACCTTGGATTGGTGGAATTAGTGCCCTTGTACAAAATACATCAGAGAGATTGTGCTCTTTCTTTACACACAGCAAGAAAGTGGATAATTAAGGCCAGAAAGAGCTTTTACCAGGCACCAACCCTACCACTCACACTGATCTGGGACTTAGCATCCTGAATTGAGACTATAAATCCCTATTGTTTAAACCATTAAAGCTTAATGGTGGAGATTTGCTCTCTTCCTGATGTTTAGATATATATTTTTTTCTGTGTCCTCCCATGGTAAAAAGAGAAAAAAATAAGCTTTCTGGTATCTATGTAAAGACACTAATTCAATCACACTAGGACTCCATCCTTGTAATTTAATTTAACCCTGTGTATCTTCCCAGAGACTCATTACCAACATAAGTTTTAGGAAAAAAATCCTTAATATTATCTTCATCTTATTTAAAACTTTGATAACTTTATTCATAAGTTTTTATTAATTTTGACTTTTTGAAATGTTGAATTGAAATATTATTTATCTTAAACATTGAATGTTATATTCTAAGTTAGGGCCTTACTCATTAATATTTTAAACTTCCTTATAGTAAAAACATAACCCCTAGGTTTGGGATGAGGCAGTGGGCAAAGACATTATTCTGAATTGGAGGCATGAGGTCTGGCCGCTCATTAGTCTGGCCCAACACTAATCATACATTTCATTCCCCTTTTCTTCCTTGGTTATCTTTGCATGCACAATTGTATTTTCAACACACTTTGGTTTTTCTCTAAGCAGTTCAAGTTTTACATAACAGCGACATACATAAATGAGTAAACACAATAGTTAGTAACAAAGTCTAATTCTCCAGATTTCTCTAGAATAACCTGGAAACTAGAGCCCATTCTAAATCTTCAGCTTTGTTAGGCACATTTTTGTTGTAACTTTTGAAAGTTTGGGCTATCAGCATGTTTAAGGAGTACAAATGCCTTTGAGTTCTCCAATACAGTTATTTTTTTTCAAAATGATTATTTTTTTGTTCTGATGTGATTTCACATTCACAGAAGTTTGGAAACTGTCTCTCAACTCCCATACCCTTTACCTTGCTTGGCCAATTGCAGCCTCCTCCTTTTTTACTTGTGTAAAAGTGTGTGTGCACATATTCACCCTTAAACATTTTCCAGATAATTAGTAAAATGCACGTCTCATGTTATTCCACAGCTTACTCACCACACTCTGTAAACTTTACTCTTGGCCCAGACATTCCTTAACTAGTACTCTTTTTATTCATTCCAAATCTAATCATGGATCACTGCCTTATTCACTTCAGTCTCTGACTAAACTCTTGTGAATAGGGTAGCTTACAAATAGAGATGTTCTTCTCACAGTGCTAGGGCTGCCAAGTCTCCCACGAAGGCAGTGACAGATGCAGGATCTGGGTACTTTGTTCTCTTGCTCTCCTATGGGTTCTAGCTGGGTCCTGTGATGGAAAGTTCCCTTAATCCTCCTTAATCCCTCTAACCCAGCCTTCCTTATTGACCTTGTTAACGTGTGAAATGCATTGGGTGAGCTGCTCACTGGCTAGGGTTTGCATCATGTTCCCTCATGTTTACACTTAAGATAGAAACCATAAGAGTGAAGTTTCATGTATCAAAAGCTGGTGATGTTGGTTTATCTCATTGGTGATGTTAACTCTCATCACTTGATTAACTGATACCTGTTCTCCTCCCTGTGTGGAAAAGTAGTTTGCAAGTAAATTTGGGGAGGCATTTTAATACCTCAAAACATTTTGTTCCTAATCATGTTTTCACTTACCTTTTTCAGTATACACTGGTCATTTTTTCTCTACTTCAAATTTAACTTACAAGGAAAAATATTTCCCTTTATTTTTTTACATCTATCTATCTATCTATCTATCTATCTATCTATCTATTATCTCTCAAATTATCTTTGATTTGATCTGGGGAATCCTTTCAAAGTTGCTACTGTGTGGTCATTTATGACACCATTCATTTTTTTGAGCACTTCTGTCCCTTCTGGTCCATCAGGCTGTTCCAAGAGCAAAAGGATTTTATTTTGATTTATTAGTTTCTTTCTTTTGTTCTAATTGAAGACGGAGTTTGAATTCCATGTGGAAAACTGATAGTTTTAATGCAGTGACACAGTCCGTGCCCATTTTCTAGGACATGGGATCCATATTTGCCCTAGAAAGCCCTCTTTGGAGCCACTGTTTTGCTTTGCAAGTCTACATGTGACTTACACAGCTGCAGTAATGTATCATTTTGATTTAATTCATTTTTTTTCAGGGAGATATGTTTGTTAAGATTTGAAGTAACCCTTCTCGTTCACTCAATGTAGTTCTGTTGGTTCATCTTTTTGTTGGTGATGTTTGATCTTATTTTTATTAAATCCGTGCACATTTGCCTTCCCTGGAAAGATAGACTATTCTATAAATAGTGTTTTTATATGTGCACTGTAGATCTCTAAATGAAATACTTAGAGAAGTATGGGTTGCTATGAAGAAGACCTGGGCCCACTAAATTGCCACAAAATTTCCTTGGAGGCTAGGATGGGGTCATACATACCATTAAGTCAGAAAAGACTAAGCCTACCTGATTTTCACACTGTTTACATTATATTTTATTTCCCTTGGGGGGAAAATATCTGAGTTATACTTATTAGCATTCCCCATTGCATATGTTCAGTAATTATTAACTGATTGTTTCTATGGAGCAGCTCCAATTGCTGTGGAATGTATGAGATTTGTTGATGCCTGAAAATATAGTCTTTGCTGTGTTAACCTACACTCAGGGCTTTGGGATTGGTCTGGACTTTCCTTGTTACTAAAGCAATTCAGAGTTCATTTTTCATCTACATCTGCTTTTTTTTAAAACATTCTATTTAAAGGACAGATAGCCCCTTTAAAGGAAAAGGCTTCTCCATATTAAGAAATTCTAGCACTTGGGAGCAGAGGCAGGCCAATCTCTGAGGTCCAGGCCAGCTTTGTTTACTGAATTCCAGGACAGCCAGGGCTACACAGAGAAACTCAGTCTTGAAATACATACATACATGCATACATACATACATACATACATACATAATTGATATAAACAACAATAAATACATAGGTATATATTGGTATAATATATATATATATTAAATTGATATTATATATATAGGTATATATTGGTATAAATTTATACTGGTGTAATAATGATATTAAATTGTTGTAAACAACAGTATATATATTGGTGTAATAATATATATATATTAAATGGAAATAAAGCTGTGACTTTATTTCCCAGATGATCTCCATTAGTAGGCAGCTGGGCAAACTGAGGGCACGAAAGTCCCTCCTTATAACCCTAGAATGACAATGCATAAGTCACTTCAATGTTGTCTATGTCTTGTGAAGATGGGCTCTGGAAAGATGGCTTACACGCTATTTTTTTCCCCCCTTGGGTCCCATTCCTGGGCCTGATGAAGTCTAAAGCACAAAATCTTGCAGTGCTGGGACCTCTCCTCTCTGTGGTGAGGGCAGGCTCTGAAACACTTGAGGACTGAACTGTGCAAAGGGTTATCAAATCACGTGGAGCGTCGAGCTGAGTTCTCCTGTCACTCAACTGTGGAAACCAACAGTTGGATGAGGGCATGCCCCCAAGGTGAAATGAATATCAGCTTTAGTTATGGATCCCAGAAATGCTTTCTGTCTTTGAGATTGTCTGGTAGGCATGCTTGCCTTAAGTGAAAGGGTTAGGCTTTTCTTTGAGCACATGAGCTCTCTTGCTATTTTAGGCGACCACTGTCTCCACACACATGCTTAATCAGGAACTAGGGCATAATGAATTCCATCAACTTATCCTGCCATGCATTAGGGTGACGCGCTTGGCCAAGTGAATGCTCTTAAGGAGTTTGTTCTCTTCTGCGATCATTCTCTGGGGCTTTTGATTAGACACTGCTGCATGTAATCTACCCCTATGTTAACAGGCATTCCTCCAAATGAGGATATGATCCAGCTCATGGTGGATGATGGCTCTGCCCCTGGGATCTTCTGGGGACAGGCTGTAGCTTTTAGAACTAACTGCCTTATGCCTTGATCTTAATTTATCTGTTGTATTCAATATCATTGGAAGCCAGGAAAAGGCCAAATGCTCCACCTCTGTTCCAGGACTCTGATATGGCACCTACTGCAAGCTTCCTTTGATCCTCGCTTTAGCAAGCCAACTTGGGGAGCTCCTTTAGTACTCCTTGGTCCCTAGAGTTGATCTTTGTTACTTTGTGATATTTACCATTTGTTACCATTTGACCTGATGGCAGATTGGGGCGTTGGAAACCCAGTGCCAAGTATCTGATGATCAGACTGAAGCTTTTCCAGGTGTCCTCATGCACAACAGTGACCTCAGCCACGGCCTGACGGGTGACAATTTTTGAGAGTTAGGACGTGGACTGACAGGGTTTGGGTTTCCCGGTTAGGAGGACTTTGACTGCTGCAGATGACCCACAGTGCTTACCTCACAGCTGCTCCCACTTCTAAAAGCTACAGCCCTTTGGTTTTGTCGAGTTTAGACGATTTATTGAAGTTTGCCCTTCCTGAATGGAGGCCAACTGACTTAAAATAATCTTGAAACAAACCCTGTGTATAAAGTGTTAGCTCATTGGTTGGCCATCCTTTCAATTTCTGGTATCTCTTTATCCCTGCACATCTTGTATTCAGGGTAAATTTTGGGTTGGACGTTTTGTGGGTGGGTTGATGATCCCCTCCGTCCCCTAGAAGTCCTACCTAACCAGAAGGAGGCCTCTTCAGTCTCCATATCCCCGATTCTAGGTGTCTCAGCTAGAGGCATCCCCATTTCCTCCTAGGGGCCTACCCTGTTGCTGCTGGTCTCAAGCTTGTCTCAGAAATGCACCTCCCCCACCCCGCCCCAATTTATCATCTTCTCCCAGCCCTCTCCCCTTCTGCATGCTCTCCCCACAATTGATCACCACCCTCTCTACCCTCCTCTTTCCTGGGCCCAACCTGAGACTTACCCCAAGGGAGAGAGCCAACCCCTATCACTATTAATGATAGTCTGCTGTGGTTAAAGACGGGAGCATATCATAACTGTCCTCTGAAAACCTCCATGCAGCACAGGATCCAAACAGAGGTTGAAACTCAGCCAAACATTAGGCGGAGTGGGGGTGTCTTGTGGAAGAATGGGAGGAAGGATAGAAAGACCCAAAGGGGACAAGGACTACACAAGACGACCAACAGAGACAACTAACCTAGGCTCATAGGGGCACACAGAGAATGAACTACCAAGCAAAGAGCATGCATGTACTGGACCTATGTACACATATGTAAACGATGGGCAGCTTGGTCATCATGTGGGTCCCCTAGCAAGTAGAGCAGTGGAGCTCGGACTGTCTCTTGCTTGAATTCTGATGCCTGCTTTTTTTTTGGGGGGGGGTTAGTTTTAGTATTTTTTAAATGTTCATTTATTACTTCAATTTACATCTCCATCACAGTCCCCCCTCCACCCCTCCCATTCCCACCATCTCACCCTCCCACCCTCTCCCCCTTTTCCCACCTATCCTCCTCCTCCTCCAGTGTGGGGTGCCCTACATATCAGCCCCCTTCAGTTCAGCAGCCATATGAGAGCTAAGAGCTTCCTCTTGCACTGGGGGCCTACATGGCACCTCCACTAGGGCAAAGTGTCCCACTAACAAGTAGCAAAGTCTATGTTCTCATTCCTTTCAGTCTGTTGGTTGTGGGATAGTTATCCTGCACTGTATGGCTAAAATCCAGTTATAAGTGAATAGATGTCATGTGAATCTCTCGGAGTCTGGATTAGCTCACTCAGGATGAGCTTTTCTAGTTCCATTCATTTGACAGCAAATTGTAATATCCTTGTTTCTGGTGGCTGAGTAGTATTCCATTGTGTAGATGTACCATAGTTTTTTTTTAATCCATTCTTCGGTTGAGGGACATCTGGGTTGTTTCCAGTTTCTAGCTATTACAAGTAAAGTTGCTATGAACATAGTTGAGGAGATGTCCTTCTGGACTGGTGAGGAATCCTGATACTTGCTTTTTTGATCACTTCCCCCTAAGGGGGGCTGTGGTACCTGGCCTCAATGGAAGAAGTGCTCAGTCCTGATGCTACTCAATGTGCTGGGGTTGGGGGGCTCCCCTTTTCTGAGGAGAAGGAGAAGGAGGGTATGGGATGGGGGGAAGAGAACAGGAGGGTAGAAACCAGAGGAAGGGAGGGAGGGAGTTAAGATCGGTATATAAAATGAATAAATAAATAAACTTTAAAAAGGTGTTAGTTCTAGGTTAGGAAGACATGAGTTTTAGATACTGTGTGATGTCACACATATTTTAAACACATGACCTTAATTTTTAAAAGAGATTTATTTATTTTAAGGAGGGACTGTAAAGATGACTCAGCAGTTAGCACAATAGCTGTTCTTTCAGAGAACTCAGATTCAATACCCAGTACCCACAAGGTTGGTCACAACCATCTGTAACTCCAGTCCCAGGGGATCTGATGCCCTCTACTGGCCTCCTTGGGCACTGCCTGCAGGTGGTACACAGATATATCCATGTTGGTGAAACGCTCCATCCCCATGAAAGTAAAAATTTTTTTTTGAAAGTAAAATTTTTTAAAATGATTGATTTATTTTATGTGTATGACTGTTTTGGCTACATATTTGCATGCACACATTTGCATGCCTAGTGCTCACAGAGCTAAGAAGAAGGTGTTGAATCTCCTGGAATTGGAGTTACAGATAGTTGTGAGCCACCATGTGGGTGCTGGGAATGGAACCCCGCATCCTCTGGAAAGCAACAAATGCTCTCCTTAGCCTTTGAATGATCTTTTCAGTCCAAGCATATGACCTTTTCTTGACTATCTTCATGTATCATTTGAAATCTTGTTATGTTAACTATAGTAATTAAAGAGCTGGAGAGATGGCTCAGTATTTGGGGCACTGACTGCTCTTTCAAAGGACCAGGGTTCAAGTCCCAGGACCCACATGGCAGTTCACAGCTGTCTGTAATTGCTAGGTGTGGCAGCGCACGCCTTTAATCCCAGCACTCAGGAGGCAGAGACAGGTGGATCTCTGAGTTCAAGGCTAGTGTGGTCTACAGAGTAAGTCCAGGACAGCCATGGATACAGAGAGAAACCCTTTCTTGAAAAACCAAAAAACCAAAAACAAAAAACAAAACAAGACAAACAAACAAAAAAACCCCAAAAAACCCAAACCCAACTATACTCATTAATATTTTGTAATTGGAATTTTGAGTTGCTCATTTTTACCTGAGATGCTGAGGGTACACCTGTCTCTGAGATGAGGAGTCAGGAGGAATAAGAGGAAAGATTGCATTTCACTCAGCGTTCTATAGGGCTTAGTTAACTCATGGTGTGTTTTGGGTCTCCTCTCTATTTTGTTTATTCATCTGTGGTCCTGTGGATGGAGCAGGGCCTCCCCGTACGCTGAGCAAGCACTCTGCTAGCAAAGAACACACTCCCAGTTCTTTACCTCTTCATTTTTATACTCTGTTCCATATTTACGCTGTATCTTGCATTTTCTATTTGGCTGGATGGTTGAATCATGGAGTTAAAACAAAGAGAAACATTTAGATTGAGTTAAAATTCGGCAATTCATTTATGAGAGTGGGGTTAAAATTCACTAATCTGGAAAAGGTATCAGTCCTCGCAATGACTTTAGTGACGGAATGAAATCTCAATGAAAAACCCCATAGCTCCAGCCACAGGTTTTCCCTAAGAACTTGTTCCTGGCACCCTGGAAAAATGCCAGTGCTGAGTTACTTATTAAGAAAGAAATGGTTCCCTTTCTTCCAGCTCATGTTCGTGGCTGGTTTTCCTATTTATACACTTCAGTAAGAGTCCTGAGATGAGGGAGGATCTAAATATGGAAACACAGGTTTTTTTTCAAGCACCAAAGGCCTTAGGCTAGCAGGACTTTTTCCTAGTAGTTTTATGCACCTCATTTTGTTAAAGGACAGAATTTCAAGTAAAACAGCAACAACAACAACCCACGTGATTTCTACCTTGTGTGGGTCCTAGTACAAGGGAACAGCTCTTTTCTTCTTACCATTCTGAGCAAGAGAGAGGTGCCGTAGAGCTCTTATGTGTTGAGACCGATGGTGAAGCGCCCCACCTCCACCCCCCAGGCCATCCATCCTGCTTGTGGGTATGGCTGGCCTCTGTGCACTCAGGAGTATGAGAGGGAAGATATCTCAGGAGAAAGAGGGTAGAGAGGCCTGCTGCTAAGAGGCAGCCCTAGATATCTAAAAGATCCTATAAAAGAGTGGGTGGAGACTGTTGCTCTCTGTAAAATGGAAACTTGCACCCCAAAGATTTGAGAATTCAACTTTGAAGGCATGTTGGTTTTTAAGTACAGAAAATTACTATTTTTTAACTGTAGCCTAGTAGTATACTTGTATTATTTCCCACTGAAGCCCTACATTCCTGTGACCTGAAGGTCCTTAATCGCACTCAAGTGTCGTTGGGCCTTCTCACCCTCGCAGCATGGGAGGAAGCAACAGTCAGAACCTAGTCAAGGCTAGAGAGAGGTACAGAGGGTGAGTGAGGTCCTATAGGGACAGGGGGGACTGGCCTGTGAAGTAGACAGCCTCACTCACTGTACCGTGTAGTTTGTTAAGGGTGGGAACAAAATCTCAGCCAAGGGTCATGCGAACCTTTGTGTGTTTTCCTATCTGTGCTTAGGAACCATGGTGTAGCACAACCTAGGCCATGAGGCAAGGCAGAAAATAGCACCTGCGGGTGGAGCAGGTGAACTTTAATGACTGCCAAGGAGAGTAAGAGGCCGTGCCAGCGGGAGAGGGAGGGCCAAGGCCTAAGATTCCACAGATCTGCCCTGGGCAGGGAGCCAACAGCTGTTATTATTGTTACCCAAACCCCTCTAGTGGCCTTTCTCCAGCTGGGAGAAGTTTGGACACACAAGGCACTCTTATTCCTCAGCACAGGGTTCTCCCTGCTTCCTGTTGAGGGGACCCACATGTAGTTGTTGCTTGCACAGAACTCTCCAGAAATGAATGTATTCTAAGAATTTAGCCAACCGGAGAGGGAATCTGATATTGTTGGGGAGATAAATGTCTTTCCTATTATTTTGTCATCCCGACAGTTGGAGTTCGATTTTAAATCGCCGGGTCATAAGACTATTTATTTTGCCTGCTGAGAAAATTTATATCAAACCTGGGGTGTGCTATTGTCATTGCTTGTCACTACTCGGCCCCTGAAATTTATTGCAATTTGAAAGTTGCCACATGTCATGTTTGGAGGGGTGGATAACTGGGTGCCAGTGCCTTTCAGAGTGTCATTGTGAACTACTGGCCTTTACCATTCTCACTGTCTAATTGGCGAGGAGCCAAGATCAAACATTGACTGGCCCAGCTGCTCCTCCGGTGAGAAATAGGGAACATATTGAGGTATTGTGGTGGGATTCCAGCAAGTCTGGAGAAAATAAAGCTACACCTCCTTGCCCCTGCTTCTTCCATTTCTTCATTATTGCAGTGCTGTGGTTCAAATTCAGGGTCTCATGCATGCAAGGCAGATGCTTTGCTACTGAGCTCTAGTCTAATTTTGAATTTGTTTCCATTTTAGAGACAGCCTTGTGGATCCCAGGCAGTCCTTGGACTTGCTTTGTAGCTGAGGATGATTTGAACTTCCAATCCTCCTGCCTCTACTTCTGTGATGCTGTAAGATTGTAGGGCTGCCTGGCCATTCCCAGTTTATGTGGTGCTAGGCACTGAGCCCCGGGCTTTGTGTATGCTAAACTGTTGTGTCACATGCTAAAAGTTGTGATACTCTACACAACTAAGCTACATCCCCAGTCTCATGATTTTTTTTTTTTTGAGACAGAGTTTCATTATATAGCCCAGGGTGGCCTGAAATGAAGTCTTCTTGTTCTAGCCTCCTGAGCTGGATTTATAGGCACCACCCTGCCTGGCTCTTGTTTTTCTTCAGAAGTCTTTGAATTGTATCTGCTATTCGGAGGAACTTGAGTCTCTGTTCTGGCATAAGAATGAAGACAGGCCCATTCTTATTAAGAACTGGACATCACATACTCATTTAAAACAACAATGAAAATGACAGAATGACCCCACAGGTCATAGACCTCAGGCCAGCATCTTCACATAGGCTTCTCGGGGAAAGCTGCCCCCTGAGCCTGCATCTGTAGCAAACGCACTGTGTGACCAGGTCCTTAACACACTGCTTTTTGATGTTCATGGCAAATGCTGCAATGGTCCAACATATCTCTTGCCCTCAGTTTACTTTGTTGAAAACCACAAATTAGATTACATTGTTAGTGGTTCTGCCTCAGTGACACCTGGAGAATGGCTTGTCTTCACACCTATGAGATTTGGGTGTTGTTAGCTGGTGTCACCTTGAGTCCTTCCTTCTTAATCTTTACTCTGTCCCTTCCCAGTGGAGAGTTTTCACTAGTTAAGTCATAGGCCTCTGTGACTTAGGATCTCTCTTTCACAAACCAGTATACCTAGACCCAAGGCCATGGGACCGCAACTGTTGAGTGCTATCTTTTGTCCTTTAAGAGGAACCCAGTGCTGGGTTGGAGCTGCAGTACTTTCTATTCATTTCTCCAAACCCATCCTTCTAAGTCTTGCCATGTAGCTAGAATTTCATTAAGTAAAATCCAGGCTACTTTTTGTATACTCATGCGAAGGGCTGATATTTCAAGTCAGTTGTTAGCAGATACTTTGAATGCAGATGTACTGTGAGCACAGATGAATACATAGCAAACCTTTCTTCTGGGAAAGGGAATCTGGGCTGGATGATGGGTAGGCTGTGTATCAAATGAAATAAATTTAAGGCTATTCTTGCCTTAAAACAATTTTGAGATTTTGAAACTCATGGAGAGATCCGGTTGCTTCTATTAGCCTCACAGATGAAGGCCTGGACTAAGGAACTCACAGCCAGTTGACTGCCAAGGCCTTTGGCTTTATTAAATGACTTGTACACACAGTGATGTTTCAAGGCTGGGTGCTCCCCAGCTGGAGCCCTGAGAATGCTTGCGTAGCATCCCTAGAGAAGGAAACTCACTTGAAAGAAACTCCCACAAAGTAAATCATCAGGACTGGATGGTTTTCATCCAAGAGTTGGGGAGAAAATGAAGTGTGAAATAGCATAGATGCTGACGAAGACATTAGTTCTCCATTAAAACCACAACTGTGTCACAGCAGAAGTTTGTTACCGTGATGACCTTATCACCAGAGGAGAAAGATTAGTGGCCTCTCTGAAGTCCCTGGAGAACCTGAACCACTTGGAAAGAGCAGCATACAATATGGACAGTGGCATCATGGACTTTATTCTCTGAAAGCAGGTAAAAGGGTCATCATGAGAACTTAGGTAGATCTTCAGTAGAGACCTTAAAAGACTGCCATAGTTAACATCTGGCAAATATGCTGCTGTTCTGTCCTTCTCTGTTCTTGACAGACATCACTAATCAATCTGGTACTCTTCCCTCTGGTCTTAAATTTGGCTTCATGGGGGTCTCAATTCTGAGCCCCCAAGTGCCACCATCAATGATCAGATGACTAGTGCATTGGAAGACACTTGCTTTCTCCCTTAAAGGAGATAACAGGTTGTTCCCATTGAGTCATAGGTTACTTTCCTTATCAGTGAATATCTGCTTTGCACATGGATGAATAGAAAATCAGATTACAGCAAAATGCACTTTGTGTAGTGCAAACCTTTTTTGCACTACAGTTTCTCCCTTGGGGAGACAGTTCAGAGGCCAACGGGACAAGGTGAGTAAGTGTATTGCTCAGCAGTCCTGGCCTCTAGTCTCCAGTCTACCACAAGATAACTTGTGATTGGTTCACACCTTACAAAACCACAGGCTGTGGAACAAGACTCTGGGGAGATCATTCTGTCTAGATCTTTGCCTCATGGAAGCAAATGGTTATCATTTCCTTTGTAAACACCAGGCAAGGCAAGAGTTACCTAGTAATAGAAAATGAAACAGCTCACATGAGGGAGGTGTGATAGAAAATGAAACAGCTAACATGACGGAGGTGTGATGAGCAGGGAGATTGCATGGCATGAGGCAGCGTGAGGACATAGAACTGGATTCTCACCCAGCCACCTTGCTCCTGAGTCTCAGTTTTGCTGTCTCTAATGGGCATGGCACTTGGATTTAGCAGTGTTTGAAGTACATCAAGGGATTGCTGTGCATGAAAAGATTAGCTGCAATGTTGAGAACACGTATTTGTAAGTACTCTGTAGTTTACAAGGCACTTCCATGTGCACTATCGTATGCTTCTGGTGACTCATCACACTGGGCAAGTGATAGGATTCCTTGTCCTCTTCTCACAGCTGGGTCAGCAGAGCACTGGCTGGTGGGGAAGGTGGCTTCTTTCAGGTGACATCTTTCTAAAGAAAAAGGTACTTGCACTTGGAGTTTCCGATTCAAAATCCGAGGTCCTGTTTTGCAATAAAATGATGAATAATTAAGAATTGACTCTATTTATCATTCACTTTGATGACAGCAAAGCCTCTTTAGTGTCACCAGGTAGTAAAAATAGACCTTGAGCCACCAGGGCAAGAAGGTTCTCAGCAGCAAACACACTGAGCTCACCACAGTGTTCTTTTCTCTGGCAGACTCAGCCACGACAGCCTTTAGGAAAACCTTGGCAGGGACAGCCTTACTGCCTGCTCTGCCCAGTTTTCCCCCAGGGAGTTTCTGCTTCTCAATGCCAGTGACACACACACACACACACACACACACACACACACACACACACACTCACCCTTAGGGAATATGGTAGGGGATTCTTCTGAGGTTGTGGGGCCACCTACATATCCCTGGCCAAGGAACTGGACAGCTCTCTTCACAACAGCAAACTTGGTGAGGCTTTGGAAAACTGGAAAAGAAAACCTAGTGAGCGCAGGGTTTCTGTGCTGCTGATGTTTTACTGAGACGCAGGGAAAGGAGAGTGAGAAAGTGTAATTGCAGAGTCTAAGAGGAAAAAGCCTCCGATTATACACAGTGCACCTCACCGACTTCCCTGAAGTATGTGACCTGTATGTAACATGCATGTGTGGTTACCATGAAGATGAAGGGCGAAAGGCACAGGTAGAAAAGCTACCTGTGCTATTTTGGGAGAATGAGGCAGGAAGATCAGGAATTCAAAGTCAACCTGGGCTACATGAGATACTGCCTCAAAAATTATAGTTGGATATCTGATCTCTATGTAATAACCTTACCTATGATGTTTGAATTTTAAATAGGTACTCACTGTACATTTATTTATAGTCTTGTCTTAGTCTTCTATTGCTTTTATTATAAACATGTTCTACACTGAGCATTGCATTTGTACTTGATAACACCTGTTTAATACTTCATATAATAAGGAAAACCACCTTCATTTTTAAGTCAACTTAGATTATACATAGAATATAGTACATATAGTAAAAATTTACCATATACAACTGCTCATATGACATCAATAAGATCTCATCCTCCAGACTTGTGAATTCTTGGGGAAAATTATTTCCACATGTTCCTAAACATGACTTAAAATTTTTGAGTGGTTGGTGGTCCATTGGTTCTAAATATCTGACCTGTCAAAATGCCATCTTTAAACTTTAGTGATGCATAGAAGTTTGGAATTAGCCAGGGTTGAAATTATTATAGAACAAAGGGAGGTGATGAGTAACACAGCCATCCATCCGAGCAGTACTGGGGGTGGGGGAGGTAATCCTTGAATGGATTAGATGCCATGATCCTAAAACCACATTCTCTGAGTGTTGGTTCCTTGCCCAGAAATGGGGAAAGGCCCAACACTATTGCCTTTCAAATGACAGGGTATCTCTAAGGGACTCTGGTCAGAGACATTGGGCCAGTCTTCCTTTCTCTTGTGATCTGTCAGCCCTGAGAGCCTAGAGTCACTCTGTGAGCAGCACCCGCCCTCCAAACTCACAGTCTACCCAATTAGTCCAATGCGTGGTCCAACTGCTTCTTTGGGTGGTAGACATGACATTAAAGTGTAAGTGTAAGACTTTTACCACTGAAGAACTATTGTGCAATTATTACAGCACTCTACTAGGATACTTTTAAAGAGGACTTAAAAGCTGCTAAAAAGACAAAATGAGTTATTATTCCTGTCCCATGAAGTCCTTATTCACTAACAATATCAGGATCCTTAGCACTCTCAGAATGCATTTTCAGGAAAATTTACCTTTGTACTAGTTGTTCATGAGTACAGCATAAAACTGATTCTGAACATTCTCCCTTTCTTTTCACATCTACCACAAACATTAAAAAGGATGGATTTCCAAGGTAGTATTATATAATAACATCCATGGGAAAATGGGGGTTCTCTTCCTAAGAAGAAAATAGATCATCAGCAGTAATTCATTTCGACCCCCCCAATCTCCTGGAGGAGGGGGGCTTGAATCACAAGCCCAGGTGCTCAGGAAATCTCTTGTCACTCTGAGGCGGGTTGGAACGTGGTGCCGTGTGTCCGAAGCTTCTAAATACAGTTCAGGCTGGGTCATCATGACAGTTGCTGAACTGGCACCACTACTGGAATTGAAGTGGGAACTCTGACAGTGCTTAAATGCCATCGCCTCTGGGCTTCAAGTCTTCCCAGGCCAGGAGGCAAGAGGCAGTGTGGAGCCTTATGGGGAGAAGGGAAGGAGTGTCTTTGGCATGGAAATCCTGCAGCAGCCAGCGAAGCTGCCACTCCTTCAGAGAGCAACAGACACTCACAGACACTCGGGCTATTTTAGACACCGTCGGCTTCAGAATTGCTGACATACTTGGAGGACACTGTCTCTTCAAAGGTCATCCTGACCCTTCAAGGTAGGTAGGTCTGGGGAAAGATGGAGGATGCTGTAGCCATGTTCTTGGGTGAGGAGCAGGTGGAACCAAGTGACCTTGTACAGATTACTCAAGGAGTCAGGGATGGGGCTAGGAATAACATATTGACTCTGAGATTCCCAAATCAGTCTTCTCCACAGAGGACAGATCAGCAATTCTAATTCACTCCACTTGCTGCTTCTTGGCTATCACCTAATGTCCACCCTATAGTTAGGGGCCTTTGATGATGCATTTCCTTTTGGGAAGTGAGGAAAAGAAAGACAAGGATGACTCAAGGGGCTGAGCTTTCCTTACAGGCTCAGGGACATGAAGTATGAGGGTAGAATTCAAGTCTTTCAAGTGTCTTAAGCTCAGTCACTAAGTTATAAAGACAAAGACAAGCCATGCATGAATCCAGGATGTTTCTCTTTCCTCCAGTGTTTGCCCTGTGTCCACAAAGGGAACTTTTTTCTGCTATCAAAACATTTGATCTTAACTCTCTCTCCCTCTTCCCATTTTCCCCTCTCTCCTTTCCCCCTCCCTCCCTCTCCTTTTATCTCTTACTTCTTCCTTCTTCCCTCACACCTCTCTTTTCTTTCTTTCCTTCCCTCCTCTTTTCCATCATCTCTCCTCTCCCCTTCCTCTGTCCCTCATTCTTTCCTTGCTCCTTGTCTATCTGTCTCTGTCTTGCTATGCAGTCCATCTCAGATTTGCCTAGAACTTGTGATCACCTGCCTCAGCCTCCCCAGTGTTGGGATTACAGGTGCACATTATTATTATATCTGCCTGGCTCCCTGATGTTTGCATGTGAGGTGGTAGATGAGCTAATATTTTTATTAAGAACCTCATAGGCTGTTTTCTCTCTCTTTAATACTTCTGGGCAGGGGACACTAGGCATGTTATTTTGTCCATCTTGCAAAGGTCTAGAATAGCCATTCTCCTCACAGGACTTGACTTACACACTAATCTTCCTTTCCCGCAACAGTCTATATTTCTTCATCTTGCACTAGAGGGTGAGCTCTCTTGTCATGGTCACTGAGATGTGTCTGGGCTCTCTTCGGCTTCCCACATCTTTTCTATTTTTCTCTGTGTTTCTTGGGATGAGGCCTTATCAGTAATGGTTACTTTCTCTGCTGCTCAATGCTAATGTTTGCTTTCCTAGCCCCTTCTTTATGAGTAACTCATGGAAATGTGTTCTCAGCAGTCTTCTTTCTTCCCTCAGACCCAGGTGTGGCTGGGGGAGTAGCCCTTAAGTAGATCCTACAGAAATGATCTTTCTTAGTCAATGGTTGCATTGCATCTTTGCTTTTGCTCCTGCCTTTATACCATTTATCCTAAGACCATCCAGTTTTAATAGTTATTTTCTCTCTTGGTCCTGAAGTGTTTTCTTCACTTATGATCATTTCTGTTCTATATTTTATACATTTTTTGTTGTGATATGCTTTTCTTCATTTGTAAGGAAATAGGAAAGAAGATAGAAAGAAGAAATAGAGAAGATGGGAGAGCTACTGGAAGAGCTCATAGACCTTTCCAAATGATAGAAAGGATTTGATGTAGGCCTACTTTGTGCCATGGGCTGTACTGAGCATCACCAATATCTCCAGATTATTCCCATGTAAACAAATGCTGACCAGAAAGAGCCTGCCTCTTGCACAGTTATATATTTGAATCTGTGTGACTCTAGACACAGCTGATGGCCCTTCCTTTACCTCGCAACACTTCTATAAACTTATCTCAGTGCAGGGAGCTGGCACAAGGCTGCATGGCAGATCTGGGGGCTCGGCAGCTGCCTGAGCAGGAACCATTCCTTCCACGAAAGAGGGGGGTATCTCTGTCGTTATATTGACCAGAATGCCTCAAGTCAGACACCTTGCCAGTATGTTCAACACAACCCACAGGCAAAAGTTCAGGCTGTGAAGTCAGGAAGCAGGCAATCTTAGGATTTACTGGAGATTTTACTGGGAGCATGGCATGCAATTAAGACATCTCACTGCAAGGGATATATTTGTCTTCTGTAATACAATCAGAAGAACAACACTAAGACTTTTAATTTAATAGAAGACCTACCTTCTACCCTCTTCTTGACCAATGTGTCTCATCTTGCACTGCTAAATTATAGCTTTAATCTGTCCATCCACTGAGTAACAAGTAATATTCCCTTGAGTATATAGCATGTGGTAGACAATGTTCCAGGTACTAAAGGTACAGGAGGCACAACACAAGTGTGGTCTGAATGACACAGATTTCTGTTCCCCATGCATTTCTTGTGGGCTTTACTGCCATGCCTTTGCTACAAAGTCCTCTTCTCAGGAAGATCTTCCTTCTCTTTTACCACCTATGTGTTTGCTTAGAAACGATGTCTTGGACAAAGAGCTTCCTCTCACTTCTAAATTCTCAATGAATTTTGATGCTATGTTTTTTCAGTTGAGAACATATGAAAAATAATATCATACCGAGAACTTTTTTCTATTGGTAATGTAATTATAGAACTGCAAGTATACACCACATATTGCTAGCAGTTCGTAAAAGTTTTATAAAGTGGTTACTAATGATAAAGTATTCTACAAATGATAAAAATAATTGTAAAGAGACCAAGTCCTTGCTGAAGGTAGGCAGTTGGAAGGAGAAGTGATGATCTCTAGAATGTTGTCTTTTGGATTCAAAGCCCTAATTGCCATGCTGGGTTTGGGGTACTTTACATTTTCAGACTTATCCATGCATCTACCCTACCTCTCTGAACAATTTTGTAAAAATCTGGAGGCATAGATCATATATCACTCAATCCAGTGCCTTCTGCACATCACCAGGGACATATACTCAATAATTATCTGCCAGACAAATATGTGATTGAATGGATGCACAGAGTCAGAGCACTGAAGAGGTTGCTGTGTCTCTGTGGTGAGGTTGTTGGGCTTCAAATGTGTAGCTGGCGGTATCCTGAGTATCAGTTGAAGGGCTCGGTGTATTCCTGCGTGAGCTCAAATGTCTCTCCCATTCACGTGTTGGAAATTAGCACCACCAAGGACACTGTCCCCAGAAGTCACAATTAAGCTGCACTTACTGCTTAGAAATCGGGTGTTTAATTTTTTTCCCCTTTGGCACATTAGTATGCTTGTGTATTAACTGGTGTCTACTGGGAACATTCTAAGAAGCTGTAAGACAGCTGCTTCTGGAGCCTTCTGAGGAAAGCCTGTTCGCAGGAAGTAAAACATTGCGATGGCTGCTATGGTAGCAGTGGCTGGCCCCGGGGTGTTGGTGAGAGGGGGAGGCCACGGTTGCAGAGCGTGAAGACGCACTGGCTTGGGAATGAGCTGACACATCACTTTAATCAGCACGAACGACAGGAGCCCCGGAAGGGGCCTGTGTTGGCATCAGTTAGCCTAAAACTCACCGGTAAGTTCTGAAGACGCTCCAGTAGGTCAGGGTCAATTTGTGAAAGACTTTTGCTGCAAGGTACTCAGCTTGGATATTGTCCCATGGCTTGGGGTTCATTGCTGATGTTTTCATGGGTTCATTGTTCATCACGAATAGTTTCTGAATGAAAAACCAGTCTCTCAGAACTTAATTTTGTAGGGAGAGTAAAACAAATCTGAAATTAAGACTGTTTTAGAAAATGTTGACATTGGTGACTATCACTTGTCTTTTTATGAAGAATTTTCGTAGTTGTAATCACCAGCCAAATTCTCTTCAAGCTCAGTCAGTCATCCATTTAGGACTGTCCAAAACCTCTGGGCCCTGAAAGGTGACCCCAATTAAATCTAAATGAACCAGAATCTGCACAAACAGGAACTGATTTCAATTCTTTCCGTTTCTTTCAATGCTTTGAAATTTTTTTTAATCAAAATCAAAACATTTTCTAACCACCATATCTTCTGTCATTTTGCTTATTGTTCTAGGTTAAAGCCAAGGGCCCTTTGACATTGATGTGACCTTCACTGTCTGTCTTGTTTGGGTCTGTCACTGGGGATAGGAGTTAAAATACAACAAGAGTCGCTTACACTTGTGCTTCCTTATAGAATAATGTTTAAATTGACGAAGAGACGTTGTTAACCACTGCTGATTATGAGTATCTTGGTGCTGGGGTGGGGGGGCACAATTCTCACATGACTTTGTTTGGCTCTTCTCCTCTCCCAAAAGAATTGGTAACATTTTTGTTTCTGGGGAACTGCCTTGTGACTGAACAGCTTAGAAAGTTTCAGATCTTCACACAGGCAACTTTGTAGGGTGGAAAGAACACCAACCCAAACATCAAATTAACTCATGTTCCATTCTTGTATTACATCAGTCATGTAATACAAGAAAAACTTTTACTCACAAGGAGACCTCAATTCTACTTGTGAAAGTCTTAGCAAAAAACCTGAAAAAACAAAAACAAACATGCAAATAAAAGCCCCCCAAAAGCCCCCCCCAAACTCCAAAACAACAACAAAACAAGCAGCAACAACAACAAAAACCCTACTTCATAGAGATTCTGTGAAAGTAATGAAACAGCATATTGAAGCAACTAGCATGATTGAGATGCATTTTCCCCTTCACTTTGAAGCACACAGAATCTTGAAAGATCGGATCTCTCATGGCATTTGAGTCCTTGCCTGCTTAGCAAGAAACATATTAGAAAAACACTGACTGCTGCTGCTGCTGCTTTGCAAGGCACCTTCACAAGACTTGCACCTCAGGGGTAACTTTGTACATATCTTTGGAAAAGCAGTTACTTATTAGGTGGAGAGTGCTTTGAGCTGCTAAAAAGATAAGAGCTCTTAGTCTCCTTAATTGGCTTATTGGCACATGAATTGCAGGCTTCAGGTTACCTTCCCCTTTCTCCCAAATAGAACTTGGAGGGCATGGAATGCTCAGGGACTCCATTCCATTACCAAAGATGTCTAACAGGCTCGTTTGAGTGTTTGCTATCATCATGATTTTAGTTTAATCCAACCTGGGTTACAGTTCAGTCTCTTGAAGCTCAGGATGGAGTATCAAATTTGGGCTCAGACTGTACTCAGGCTAGTGCCAAGCACTGTGCTTTTTCCGTATTTAGAATTACTCTATGAAAAATTTCATCACCAGCTTTCTGTCTAAGCTACCTTGAAATTTGGCATCCCAGGACTAATCTCCATTCCAGAGGCACTCTGGGACAGTTTCCTTATGCCTGTTGCAGAGAGTACTACCTGGGTTATAAGATAAATGTATCTGCCCTAGAAGATGGAACTTCTGAGATGGCCAAGGGTCTTGCTTTTAGAAGGTTTGGAACTTAGGAAAAAGAACAAGGAGTGGCTGCTTATCAATACTAGGTGGGAAATACCACTCAATATGGTTGCGCACTAGTACTTGGTAGGAAAAAAGATAACCTCAGTGTATATTAATACCTGGGCTGTTATCTTTCTCCTGTCATCATTTCGAACTTGTTTCTCTTTGAGGAAATATAAAAACTCATTTGTAGTCCTGTGGAAATGATATTTTGCATCTAATCCAAGAAACTTCTACTTCTGTGTTGTTTTCTGTCACCAGTCTTCCTTACTGAAACCAGACTATCATACATCCTTCACTTACACAGGAGACAGGGCCAAAAATTCAACTTGGCTTATAGGCTCCATAGGCAGGAAGGGAAAGAGAACCATCATGTTCATATAAAACCAGGTTTTAGTTTGTAAATAATAAAGACTGAAATCTACATTCTGATTGTGAAGATCCGTGGTCTTTACCAGTTCTAAGCTCCACATGGCCATATAATTTTGCTTAAGTCAACCCAAGAGTCTGGAAGTACGGCAGTTACATAGTAAATGTTCAGTAAACAGTGGTTCAGATGACCTGACTTTCCACTTCACCTCTTACATACTCATCCTCTACCCTTACATACTCTAAGATCTGGCCATATCATCTTACTTCTTGGGTTCTAAAAACACCTACATTCTTATTCTTGCTATTTTTACTATCTAAAAAATTTGCCTCATTATTTGTTTGATGCTATTGAGACTGTATTTTAAGTTTGTACTCCTTAAAAGTCATTTCATGAAGTCTTTTGATACTGATTTGGTTTTTCTTTGGTTTAAAAATTCTTAACACTTTCTCCCTATGTTTGTTGGAGCATCTAACATAGTCAGACTTTAACACCTTGTATGTCCTTCTTACCAGATTCTCAGAATCTGCCTTTGTCCATTAGCTTATAATCTGGTCTATATGAAATAGTGCTTGGTGACATAAAATGAAATTAAATCAAGTGTCATGAACCTGAAATTCTTAGTAAGAGAACTGACATAAGTTGGATTTAGAATTAATAGTATGTAATATGGAGCTGATAGCTCTTATTTTTGGTATCAAATTATGTATTTTACCTATAAAGACTTAGTAGGATGCCTGGCACATAGTGAGAGTTCTGTCAGTGTTAGAACTGAATGCATTGGGGGCAGTTCTCACCGTCTCATGTTCATCTCAGTGCCCCCGTTGGGGCAGTTCTCACC
>CAJQZJ010016855.1:2763309-2825790 GCA_907164525.1 Lophiomys imhausi | reverse complement strand
CTCAGTGCTCCCAATCAAAGACTCAGTTGGCATCAACAGAATCAGTAGGTTGATTTTATCATCAAGACATAAAGATGATTTTAAAGGCAGCACCATGTTCTAAACCCCAGCCACTAATCATAAAACTAAGGTAACTGAGACCCAGTGAACCCAAAGAAACTTCTGAAGGTTCCACATAGGGGAGCCACGGGAGTAAATTTTTTTTTTCACTGTCTGGTAAGTGAGTCCAGGTTAAGGCTACTGGTAAGGCAGAAGGATTGTTGTGAGTTCAAAGCCAAGTGAAACTATTTACTGGGTTCTGTGCTGGTCTGGGCTACAGAATGAAGTTTTGTCTCAAAATACACACACACACACACACCCATGCACTCACACACAAGCAAGCATAAATGTATGTACACACATGCACACAAATGTATGCATGAGCACACATGCATTTTATAACATATATATATAAATCCAATAATCATATATGTAAGAAGAAAATTAACTCATTGACTATAAAATATTTCAATAATGCCCAGTTTTGATATTAAGTGCCACTAAAAGTATATGTTGTCGAAAAATTTTGTATCTATGCGAACCAAATCAACTTATTGTAACATTTTTCTGTCCTCAGTCATGGTGTTCTCTTAGCTGCATTCCTAATTCATCCATTAGACATTAGTGTTAGAAGGAACTTTATTCCCCAGTTAACTGTATCATTTGTGTTCTTGATTTACTGAAATGCCATTTGTTGAAATGTTATTTAGTAGAAGAAAATTTCTGGATCATTCAGATTAGTTACCAATAGTTGTTTAAGCCAAAAATTGCCCAAAATAAAATAACCAGAGGTATTTTTAACCTTTAAGTTATTATTCATTAAATTTTTCCTTTTTAAGATTTTTTTTTTATGTGTTTGGGTGTTTTGCCTTCATGTGTGTCTATACACTATGTACATGTCTGGTGCCTGAGGAGACCAGAAGAGAGAATTCTCCCTGAGGCTGGAGATACAGAGGGCTGTTGTGTTTTCAGATGGATTATCTGATTTCATTATTATAACAGACTGTGTGCTTCTTCAGTTCATCAGTTAGGTAACTTGATGAAATATTCTGATTAATCGAGAAATGTGTTAATTCAAATAGTTTTAAATGTTATTTAGAATACATTTATTTATCAGGTAGAGGGAAGGCATGTGTGCCACGTGCACAAGTAGAAGTTGGAGAACACTTTGTGAAGCCGGTCATTTCCTCTCACCTTGGCATGGCATCCTGGCCCTGAACTCAGGTTGCAAGTCTTGGAAGAACACACACTTACCCGCTGAGTCATCTTGCAGGGCCCTAAATATTTTTATATACTTACGGTTTATAAATATATTTTTCTTTTTGGTTTTCCAAGACAGGGTTTCTCTGTGTAGCCCTGACTGTCCTGGACCTCAGTCTGTAGACCAGGCTGGGCTCAGCCTTCCAAATGCTGAGATTAAAGGTGTACACCACCACCTGACCCTAGAAATGTATTTTTACATATTAAACTTTACTTTCCTGCAGACTATTGGTTTGAGATTACTATTTTAAGGTTCTTGCATGGTAACTGATCTCACAGTTGGCTTTCACTCTATAATTTTTTTTTATTAATTTATTTTTCAAGTTTCATGTCAGTCAAAGTCCTCTCCCTCCTCCCCTCCAGTACTCACCCTACTTCCCTCTTCCCCTTCTCTGTCCTCTCCTCCTAGGATGAGGGGAGCCCCCACATATTTTAAATTTTTGAACATACAGGGTCAATTTTATTTTCAAATTGTGATAGCTACAAAACAAATGAGAACTGAACATTAAATGGCACATTCAAATAATTTTACATGTAGACTGGAGTCTACAATCTGTAGTAAACGCTCATGGGCTCTGTTTTGTGTGAGCATGGGACTCTGGGAGTTTAGAGTATTTCCAGTGATACAAATAGCTGTTTCTGAAATTTATCTTTATAGGTTAACACTGCTTACGAACTTGGCTATTTATTTTTTTAAAGTAGTGATGGGTTCTCCAAAGTTCTCTCCAACTCTCTCAAACCTCTCTGTCTTCTAGGTTTTTATGAGACACATGAGACTCTATGTAATGGGATAGAAAACAGTGTGATAATTACCTGTGTTGGTCTCTGAATATTTCTGAATTCTTTCAATGCTTACCTGCCTTGTAACACATTGGAGCGAGTCTTTTTCTCTCCTTGGCACATTTCAGAATCTAGCATGGTGTTAGGCACACAGCAATCACTCCATGAACACACAGTTAATGAACATTCACTGGAAAACTCTGATGGTCTGTACTCTGTTTCTAACTATCCTTGTGGTACATAATCTGAGGCCATATGCTCATAGTTGCTAATTGGTCAGCCCAGCTGACACTGTGGCTACTCACTGAATCCCTACCCAGTCTTTTAATGTCTGTCATGTAAACCCAAGACTTCTTTTAACCTGGTTTGTTCAAGTGGCTTTTAAATTTGCTTCGGATTGAGGCTTGCTGGGTATCCCTTGTGCTGGAGAGGATTCTTATAGTCTTTACATCATTAGAGATGGAAGCGATTCTAAAAGTTTCCAGTTTGCCCCTTTCCAGGGAATGATGGGAAAATAGATCCTTCATGGTCAAGTGACTTGGCCAAGGCTATGTGTTAATGCATTTAGTATCACATTTTGAGTCCTTGTCTTGTTCCTTACAGTGTGGTAAGAGGAGAGAGAGAGTCTCTTAGTTCCTAGCTCCCAACCATAGTCCTCATTTCAATCCCTTAACTTGACTATTGTTACAGCTTAGTGTGGTGATCTTCCCCTCCCAAACACGCTGTTCCCCTTCCCAAACACCCAGTGATGAAATCACATGTTTAAAACTTCTGCTGGACCCTACTTTCAGTGTCTACTCCTAAAAAATTTATTTTGTAATTACATCACTTACTGGTGAAGATATTTTACCACTTTGATCATAGGTAAGTTAAAGCTAATTGAAAATCCTGTTTTGGGAAGTTTTAAACACGTTGCACTCAACTGTTTATGATGAATAAGGAGCTTTTGGTATCACTGAGACAAATAGGGGTTGGAAACCCATCTCTGTCTGTGGCTGAGTGTGTGAGTCACAATGGCTCTGCTACTGAAGGGGATCTTGATCAAGCTAGGATGGACATTTGTCATTCAGCAGCATCTCTCATCTTAGACTTGTGCTGGAAGGAGATTAAAACAAACAAACAAACAAAGCTCTGGTTAGCCCAAGGCATAAAACTCTACCTAGATATGTAGAGCCTGTCTATAAAACCTTTCAATTATTTTAATGAGGATAGTTTCTGGACTAAAAATTATGGGTAAACTAACATTTTTGGTTAGAAACAACTTTTATGTAAGAAGTATTCTGATCCTGCAGCAACTGGATTTTACTCAGCAGTGAAGGATGGTACCTGGGAAGATTGGATAGAAATGACACTTTGTTTCTTGTGTGCACTTTCTTCCCTATGGATTATGCAAAGCTGTTGCTGTTGTCAGAGATGATGTCTGGATTTGGGAAAGCAAACATCTGGGGCTGTAGAAAATGAGATGTGTTCTTCACAAACCTAGAAATCAGTTACAGGCAAATGTGAATGGCACAAGATAGTCTGGCTTTCTGTCTCATCCTTTTCCCATTTTACTAGTGCCAAGCTCTGACCACAAAGTCATTTGTCAATAGATGTAGGCAGTTATCTGCAAAAGGAGGCACAAATGTCCAAATAGTATGTTAAAAAAGGCTCAAAATCACCAATAATTAGATATAAAAACTATAGTGACATATATATTCCAGCAAGAATGGTTATTTTTAAAAAGAAGAGATAACAAGTGCTGGCCAAGACACAGAGAAAAGAGAACTTCTTCATACTTGTTAGTGAGAATGAACATTGGTATATCCATTGTGAAGAATAGTATGGAGGGTCATTACAGTGGAATTGCCATATGATCTAGTGATTTATTTGCACATATAAATGAGAAACAAAAGAGGTCATCAATTTGAGAAGTATAGATCCAAAGAAATTAAGTCAGCATATCAAAGATACATCTTCACTTAGTCACAATAATCAAGAAATGAAACAGCCTATGTGCCCATCAACTGACAAATGAGCCCAGAGAATGTGGTACATATATACAATGAACATCACAGTAAGAAGCATGCAATCTTGCCATCTGAAGCAACAAAAGTAGACCTGGAGATCATTAATTCCACTACATTATCCAGACAGAAAAAGACAAGCACTGCAAATCTCACTTATATGTGGAATCCAAAAAATGTTGATGCCATAGAAACTGAATGTAGAATGGGGTTACCTGAGGCCCATAAAAGTAAGAGTAAAGTGACTCCATCAGTGGCTACTAGGCTATACTCAGAAACAATAAGTTCTGCTTTTCTCAGTTTTAAAAACATTTTAGTGTGTGTGTGTGTGTGTGTGTGTGTGTGTGTGTGTGTGTGTGTTTGTATGCCGTGTTTATACAGCTTCCTTGGAGACTGGAAGAGGTCTATGTGTCCCCTGCAGCTGGGGTGACAGAAGACTGTGAACCACCTAACATAGGTGCTGGGAATTGAACCTCGGTCCTCTGGAAGAGCACTCTTAACTTCTGAGCCATCTTTTCAGCCAAAGTGCTAGTGTTCTCACACATATCCAAGTGACTAGAGGTAACAATTTCGTGTACACACACACACACACACACACACACACACACACACACACACACAAGTTTTAAAGAGCAGCTTGTATGTTTTCACCATAAAGAAGTGACAGGTGCCTGTGAACACACTCAACCTGGCTTAACCAGTATGTAATGTGTAAGTATACAAGATCACCATGTTATGCCCATGGGTTGACACAGTGACTACTGTGAACAATGGCTACATTATGAAAGACAATCTACAGATTTAATATAACCCATGTAAGAATACCAATGACATTCTTCACAGAAATAGGGAGAAAATCCTAAAATTAATAGGAAACTAACATAGGAGTATAGAAGACTCTGGAGAGTCAAAGTAATCATGAACCAAAAGAACAGTGTAGAATATGTCACAACATCATGTTCAAACTGTACTGCAGAACCACAGTAACAAAACCAGAATGATAAGGGCACAAAAACATACACGTAGGTCAATCGAATAGAAGAGAGGACCCAGAGTTGAACAGACATAGCTAGCATGAACTGGTTTTTGACAAAGATGCCAAAAAACATACAATGGTGAAAAGGCAACCTCTCTAACAGGTGGTACTGAGAAAGTAGATATATACATGTAGAGGAATAAATTTGATTCATATTTTCAAATTGTAAAAAATCAACTTAAAGTGTATCAAATACACCAAAAATCTAAAACAATTAGAGGCAAAGACAGGAATGATATTTAGGCACACAGGCAGAGGCAAGGGCTTTCTGAAAAAGATTCCAGCTGCTCTTGGAAATAATACAAAGAAATTACAAATGGGAGTGTTTGAAAAGAAAAAGCTTCTACACAGCAAAGAAAACAGTGTGTGAAGAGACATCCTATAGGATGGAATAAACCTTTGCTAACTGTACATGTGACAGAGGAATAATATCCAGAATGTAAAAAGAACTCTGAAAATGACTCTGAAAGTTCCATCAACCCAAACACTCTCACACAACCCAACTAATAAATGGGCTAATGAAATGAACTGACATTTCTCAAAAGTTGAAGTACAAATGGCCAGTAAACATGAAAAAAATGTTCAACCTACTTGCTCATTAGGGAAATATAAATAAAATAATATTGAAGTGCCAATTAATATGGATGGGGGAACGTCTCAGAGTCCTGTTACCAGATAGAGAGCTATGGGTAATTAGCAACTTCAAAGGCAGATAACCAGTCTTTCCCAGTTATAAGCTCCCTAAATGTTATTTAGCAGCAAGAAATCACCCCTAAAAACATATACATATAAGCAACACCAAATGGACTCAGCAGACTGTACTGATATATTTATTTGCACATATATATGAACAACAAAAGAGGTCTTCAGTTCGAGAGGGAATTGGGGCATGGGATGAGTTGGAGGGAGAAGTGGAAGGGGAGAAATGTAATTATATTTTAATTAAATAAGAAAATAAAACAAATGATAACACATTCTGGTAAGGATGCAGGGAAAGGCAGCATTTATATACTGCTAGTGGGAATGAGAATTGGCCACTCACCACAGTATTGATAGGGGGACACTTTGCGCTAGTAGAGCTGCCATGTAGGCCCCTAGTGCAAGAGGAAACTCTTTGCCCTCATATGGCTGTTGAACTGAAGGGGGATGATATGTAGGGCACCCCACACTGGAGGGGTAGAATAGGTGGGGGAAGGGGGAGGGTGGGACCAAGTGGGTGGAAGGAGGAGGCTGTGATGGAGATGTAACTTGAAGTAATAAATAAACAGTAAAAAAAAAAGGAATAAATAAAGAAAAAAGAAAGAAAGAAAATCAGTATGGTGGTTCCTCCAAAATCTAAAAATGGAATATGACATGACTTGGCTGTACCCTCTCTGGGTATATACCCAAAAGATTGTAAACCACAACACTATGCACATACTTGCAAGTTCATGCTTATTGAAGCACCATTTACCAGCAGATGAATAAGCAAAGAATATGTGGTCTATTCACACAATTGGATTTATTCAGCGATAATGAAGAGTGAAGTCATCTTGTCTGCTGGAAAATGGATGCAATTGGATGGAGATAATAATCATATTAAGTAAAATAAGATAGACTTAGAAAACCAAAAATTGTATGTTTCTCTCATTTGTGGATTTTATAAATGGATTTATAAGTACATGCATATACATTCATATGAATACACACATATACATACATACATATGTATATACATACATACACACATACATACATACATATGTATATACATACATACACACATACATACATACATACATACATACATACATACATACATGCATACATACATGAAAATGGATGAGGAAGATGACAAGAAAGGGAGAGGGCAGAAATGAGAAAATATGGGGGGATTCATAACACATGGTCTGCTTGGAAGAAATATGAAAATGTCATTTATGAAAGTATTATGTTTTTCCTATAACCTCTACTTATGTATCTATTTAAAGGGAAAACAATCAGAATCCTTGGTATTAAGGAATGGGTTAGATAAACAGGGCCTTTTGGCTTGTTATCATTTGACCTGAGAAGGGTACATAAGAAGATCTGAATGTGGACAACCTTAGAGTTTAGAAGTTTTGATATCAGACTCCTAAAAGTACAGCTTGGGCATTTCAGAAAATCTGATTTTAGCCATCTCTTTCTCCATCTTAGCATGTCCTGGTCCCCCTGGACCCAGACAGAAGGCACAAGACAAGCACATGTGGCCCAGAACATCAGATTCAGCTTTTATGGGGTTGCTCTGAATCCCACCTTCCTGTTCAGATCCCCCCCCCTCACTCATACTTCAGAAACCAATCAAGGTGTCTCCTGACCTCATTTATTTCCTTTGTCTTGACTGCTTTCTCTAGTAACTTTTTCCATATGGTTGTGTCCTTGCCTCACAAAAGAGTTTTTTTTCTTCCATCAAAAAAGGCTTGAGTGGGGTCTTAGGAAAAACCATTTACTCAAATGTGTGACAGACTGTTTCTAAAGATGCTTAACCTTCATTATGTTGGTGATCAGGAAATAGGGGAGCGGAGGAAACATAACTGAGTGTTGGACAGTGATATGGAGTGTCAGGGAGTGAGAAGACACAATGCTGGGAGCGATAAATGAAACAGTTCAATCAAGACCTAGAGATGGAGCCTGTGTTGATGATTTTCATTTAGGGCAGCATTTATTTTGTCATTCCAGTTTGGCCTCATTCCCTCCAACATGGTGACATTAGTATTCTTCGTTTTGTCTGTTGTAGACCAGTTTTCTTCAGCTGTTGCTAAAACTTACTAAAATGCCAGATGTCATGTTGGAAACACAAAACCTGAAAGAAGGTCATAAATCACAAAAAGAAAACATAAAATAAATAATAAAATTCCCTGAGTGCTGTGCTCTGGAGCTTCCCAGCCCAAGTCTCCTTTTGTTCACCCCCCCATTGCAAGCCCTCCATGTCTCCCAACCCCCTTCTTTTACAGCCAGGCATGGGGGCAACTGGGCAATTTCTCACCTCAGCCTTGATTGTTTACTTTGCAGATTCTGAGCAAAGCACTGGGTCGGACTCCGAGGTGCTCACTGAGCGGACCTCCTGCTCCTTCAGCACTCACGCTGATCTGGCATCTGGTACCACAGGCCCTGTGCCTGCAGCCATGTCTTCCATGGAGGAGATTCAGGTGGAGTTACAATGTGCCGACCTCTGGAAGAGGTTCCATGATATCGGAACAGAGATGATCATCACCAAAGCAGGCAGGTAAGGATGCTCTGTCGAGTGGCCAAACTCAAAAGACATCCCAGAAGTGGAGAACTTTACTCCCAGCACCATCCACCTGTGGCAAAAATCAGTGAAGCTCAAGCACCTTACACATTCTCTTCTGCACTTGGATTTGCTAAGGTGGTCTTACTGTGTCTGCTCTTATTTTGGTATTTTCCTCTAAGCGCTCAAATCTAGCATCACCTCTACTCTACAAGCATTTACCATCTTCAAATATACTTTTTCTAATTCTAGATACATAATAGATAAAAGTTAGGACCAAAGCAAGTACTTCTCCCCAGTGCAACATTTAAAAGAAAACGTTTCTAAAAACAACAGCTTACGTCTTCTAAGATTAAGATAATCATAAACCTTTAAAGACTGAGGGTTAGTGCACCCGTTGAGCCAAGGTTGTTGATTCATGGTGCTTTGTTGTTAACTTGAAATTATTATATAAAATTCATGATGATTAAGAGGATCTCTTGTGAAACTGGTTACCCGAGATAATAAATGTTTGGAAACCATGGTCTCTCTTAAAAGAGGCACTTTTAGCAAAGCAAAACCATAAATTTACTAGCATCCTTCAGTTTTTCATAGCTATGTATCTATTTTGTGCTGGACACTGAACACACAGATGGTCCTTAAGTGTCATAAGAATCTTACAAAGTGAGATCTGTCAATTCATTTAGCATATGATAAAATAATGACTGAAGGAGACTAATCAGCTTGATGAAGGCAAAGGCTACTGAGTGGTAGCCCCCAAATTCATGCATATGGGTGACTCTAAAATAATGGCCATAATTATTTATTGATCTACCCCATTAATATTTGTAGTTCTTTTGGAATAGCTCTACCTCAAAAGAAAGCCATACCACTTCTGGGTATACATCCAAATGATTCCTCACCAATCCACAAGGACATCTCCTCATCTATGTTCACAGCAACTTATTTGTAATAGCTAGAAAATGGAAACAACCCAGATGTCCCTCAACCGACTAATGGATAAAAAAGCTGTGGTACACTTACACAATGGAATACTACTCATCCATCAGAAACAGGAAATCATGCAATTTTCTGCCAAATGGATGGAACTAGAAAAGCTCATCTTAAGTGAGCTAACCCAGACTAGGAAAGATTCACATGACATCTACTCACTTATAATTGGATTTTAGCCATAAAGTACAGGATAACTATTCTACAACCAACAGACTGAAAGGAACAGGAACATAAACTTTGTTACTTATTAGTTGGAGCCGCCATGTAGTCCCCCAGTGCAAGAGGAAGCTCTTAGTCCTCATATGGCTGCTGAACTGAAGGGGGCTGATGTGTAGGGCACCCCACACAGGAGGAGTAGGATAGGTGGGAGGAGGACAGGATGGGCAGTAAGAGGGTGAGCCTGGGAGGGGTGGAGGGAGAGGACTGTGATGAAGATGTAAATTGAAGTAATAAATAAACATTAAAAAGGAATAAAAATAAAATAAAAAATAAAACTAGGTGTGAGCTAGGTAAAAAAAAATATTTGTAGTTCTTGCCTCTAACTCAAAATGAAAATTATTTAGATAAAATTGAATTTGAATTAAGCCTTCAAGTATATAGGAATAGCTAATGAAATTAAACATGACTATAATATTTTATGTTCTCAAAGCATACCTATATCTATATCTTATATAGATAGATATGTCACAGAAATGAAAAAGTTCCGCCTTACTGCTTGCACACTATTTTTGTGGAAATACTCATTTAGTTTATCTCCATGGCTGTAGAGAAACCAACACATTCAATAAAATATCTGAAAAGCATGGATTAAATGAACACATTCCTGTTTGGTCTGTTTCCCTCCTCGTACCCTCATTGCCCTTCAGCCTCTAGTAGTGATGATCATTCTTACTGCGTAGAGCAACTTTGAAGGAAAATTTTCTTCAATGCCATCCCTTATTACTTGTGATTTCTACTTTTTTGGTGTTGAAAGTTGGAGGAAAACAAAGCAATTAAAGGAATTTTCTTTTGGTAGATAGGTTGAACAGAGAGGCAAAATATTACAACTACTTTTTGCCTAGAATGGTTTTCAGTTTGAGTTTTCATATGGTCATTGGGTTTATGTTTGCCATTCAGTCTTCTTCCTGAAACCATTCCCACTCTATGCACTTTGGGTTCAGTGCACTGGCACACTCCTAACCTTTCAATGTTTAATTTTAGAATTTCTGCGCATATATTTTCACAAAATCCTCTTGATTATTGACATTATGAGCATACACCTAGCAGTTTCTTCTTTATTCATAACAAAGTTCTATTTTTCTTAGTTGTGTTAGGTAGGTAGAATTATGCCTTATTGCAATTAGGGAAATATTATTTACCACTTATATCTTCCTACACAAGCTATCCCTGCTGATTTGGAAAGATTGCAATGTACACAGCTCTTAATTTGGGGAACACCAACCAATCTGTGTAGTCAGCACCATGGACAGAGATGTGTTAGGATTAATGGATTTAGAAGACAGAGAAGCTGATCTAAATTTAACCATAAAATTAATACCAAACATAACTCATTTTATGATATATGAAAGATAATTTATTTTTCAAGTTATCACTTATCTTTGTATAGAGTATTAAAGTACTAACACAAAGAACAAGTAGTATATGGATAATTCAGTAAATCCATACAGTATTTTAAAGTAGGTGGGAGGTTCAGAGATAAGCTAGCACCTTGCCTTTGCTTTGCTTTATGGATGTTCTGTTCAGGAAGTGTCACCTGTGGCAATGGATTTGAGGCTTTCCCCCACTTTCTCTTCTATTAGATTTAGTGTGTCGGGCTTTATGTTCAAGTCTTTGATCCACTTGGACTTAAGTTTTGTGTAAGGTGATAAGTATGGGTCAATTTGCATTTTTTTTACATGTGAACATCCAGTTAGACCAGCACTAATTGTTGAAGATGCTGTCCTTTTTCCACTATACGGTTTTGGTTTCTTTGTCAAAAATTAAGTGACCATAGGTGATAGGAATGGAATGATTTACTCAAAGTAATTGTAGAATTTGAGTCCTTAGGGTTATATAATCTTTCTGGGGGAAAATATCAAATTGAAAATATCAAGTGCCCTCTCTTTGATGTTATAAAGGCAAAATCAAATCTTCTTTTGGTGTAGCACAGCCTTCATAGGTGGCCAAGAAAGAGCCACATCTCACCTCCATTTGTAAGTGAGAGGGCTTTCTCTCTGTCTCTCACCAGATGCCTCCTTGTAATTAAAACATAGAGGAAAATTGTAAGTCATTGCTGTTAAGAAGGCAATTACTGATCTGGGCTTAAAAGTATAGACTAAGGTCCTCAGATGCTTGGAAGAATTAATATAGATCAAAGTGTGTGACTCATAGTGAATGTTATTAAGTGTAGCCACTCATCACATTTTATTGGTAAGACTAGAGTTCAAGATCCCCCAATTAAAGTTGTGAGGATGGGAAGAAAATATAAACCAACTGGAAAACAATAAAGTGTGAAAATAGGAATGGCTATGCATTTGGCGCAAGTATTTCAGAATTCACCAACATTCCTATCAAAGGTCTCTTGTCTCTCCAATGTGATTCTCATGGCACAGATTTGCTGCCAGGAAGACATTTGCTTTATAGGTTACTTTTCCTGGATAAGGAGTGAATGTGAGACTTGTTTAGAAAGGCTTGCACACATTTGCAAGATGGCTGTCTGAGGTCAGGGCATGGTCTATGGCTGTGAAATGGAGCAAAGCCAATTAGGCGATATGTGGATCAAGCTTGTGACCTTGACCTCATTAGCACTGTGGTCGACTCAGCTCTATTAACTAGCCCCAGATGGTTAAGCTTAATGTAGCATTTTGTGTACAAGTACCCCAGAGCACACTCGAGGCGATCTACATTTTTGAACTGAGTACTTTTAAAATGTCTGGTTTGAAGCAAACAAGCTAGGTTGTCTTTCCTTTCTTCTTGGAGTTTTTGAGGAGAGTGGCAAACTTTATTCTAGACTAGTTGAAATCCAATACCTCTTTTGGGCTGTGCCCTCTCCTCCCTTCAGTTATGAGAGAAGCTGTAAAGTATCACATCCTGACCTTACTTGTTTTGGCAAGTTTAACAAGCCATTGTGGTGGAAGCAAGGTATTGCCCAGAGGCCACTAGACTTCATTTGGTATTTGCTCTTTATTCCACAGGGTCCTTCCTCTGACACACACGTTGACAGCCTGAGAAATTGCAGAAATTTTTGTTTGGTTTTATGCTCTAAAAAAAAAAATCTTTGGTGGCCCTTTTGTTTGAAGACCAGCAGCACATTTGTTTTGTTTTGGTATTTTTCTTGAGAAATTAATTTTCAGTGATAGTTTTCAAATAAATTCAGTAAAATATTATATATATATTACTAAAAGATAAAATATAAAACAGAGTCAGGTATGAATTGTTTGAGTGCATAAATCATGAGGTAGGTTAAATTTAAGCTAAGAAGAGATGCTATTTCGACAATGTGAGTCTTCATCATAGCTTGTAGTGATCATTTACTGTGAAATAATAATTAGCTAACTTAGGGAATTAGTGGATATTGGATTTTGATGTGCTTAAAATACCCAAATGAGAAGCTACTCTAAGCTTGTACTCTAGTTTATTTTCCTTCTCTCCTGTGCTCATGACCTTATTCATCTTCACAGGAGGATGTTTCCTGCCATGAGAGTGAAAATCACTGGCCTGGATCCACATCAGCAATACTATATAGCAATGGACATTGTGCCTGTGGACAATAAAAGATACAGGTAAAGACTCTGGAATCTGGAATTGCAGACATCACCAATATCCCAAGATAGCTCTTAAACGTATTAGGTGAATAAAGGCAGAGGATATGCCAATGGTCTGTGTGGTAGAGTACCAGGCAGGAAACAGTAAAGATAGAAAACCAGGACATAGTAAGTGTGTCCTCAACTCCTCCCCATGACTCTGGAGAGAATGGGATTTTACAGTATCTCTTATGAGACCAAAAATTAAGTGATTCTTAAATCTGAAATTAAGTGAGGTTATGTTAGAAATGATGAACACATTGAATGATCTGTCTTGCAAAATGATAAATGAGTTGAAATTTAGACTTTTTTTTTGAGTAGGAAGTAGACCAGTGTGATATTCTCAATTGCACATCTGATATGCAACTCTTAAAAAGATTGATAGGCACAACAGGAGAATTGGAAAGATTGTAAAAGGAGATTCTTATCAGAGGAACAATTGTCCTTAATATGGGTGTGGGTGAGTCTGATAAATAAGTTTATCTCAGAATTATCTCAATGTATCCTCCAACTTTCTTTGATAGCATATATATTATTATTATTATTATTATTATTATTATTATTATTATTATTATTATTATAAAGTAATGGTGGCATGCTCAGTGTCTTGAGACCCCAGTCAAATCAGTGGTGCATTTTTGAAATATCAAACATATGAGAACTTCACTCCAAGGATGTGAAGTTGAAGGTGAAATGTGGATGGGCCAGGACTATAGTAGTATGAAGAGATAGCTGACCAAGAGAGGCATGGTCTATATGGTAGGGGTTAGGAGAGAAAAGTCTTCCCGTAAGTTGAAGAGAATCTTGGAAGCTATAACTCAAACTGAGTGCCTCTGTTTGCCAGAGTTCAGGGCCCATGTAGTCCTTTAGAACTGAAATGTAATGAGGTGATAGATATGTGGGATGGGTCTTGAGGACAAGAGACAAACTGGTAAGCTTTGGAAAATGGACTTCCTTTGCTACCATCAATATCTCCTGTCCAGGGACATTGTGGGAAAATGATGGGAACAATGACAAATTTCCAAACCAAATATGTTTAAGTGAACACTAGGAATATTTGATGGTGATTATGGGAGTGGTTACATTAAGGCCAGAAGCCCTCCATTCTTATAAAAATGCCTTGTAGAAATCATATGGTTAGCAAGGAAATGGTTAACGAGTGAGAGGCTTGGAGAGTACTTGCACATGGCTGCTTTTTATAGGACAATATGGAAGATGTTTTTAATAAGGAACAAAATCCTGAACAAGTGGCTAAAGATTATATGGTTTGCATTTGAAAGGTGAAAGGTTGCAGTAAAATACCTTTTCTTCAGCTAGACACATGGATTCAGGATGCTTGTGAGCACACAGAGGTGCATGGTACAGAGAGGGGGGAGAAAGAAAAGCAACTCTGAGGATGTTTTTCTCATGAGAGCTGTGGCTTTGATCGCTAACCATACAAGTTCTCTGTCATCCCCTATCCCACCTACTGCCCACTGCCATCTCAATTTCATTTTTTCCCCGATTATCTACCTTTCTGTTTTTCTCATTTGTATTGCCTGGGTCATTCCTATTTTTTTCTTGTCATCTCTTAATCTTTCCTTGTTTCTTTATTTGTTTTGTGGATCTCCATTCTTCCAAGCATCTGCCTCTAAATTCTCTCCTCTCCTTCTGTGTCTCAGATACGTGTATCATAGCTCCAAGTGGATGGTGGCTGGCAATGCTGATTCCCCGGTGCCTCCGAGGGTTTATATACACCCAGATTCCCTAGCTTCTGGAGACACCTGGATGAGACAGGTGGTCAGTTTTGACAAACTCAAGCTGACCAACAATGAACTGGATGATCAAGGACATGTGAGTTAAGAACTCCATTTATCTTTCCTCTCTGTTTCCCCTTGTGCTTACTAGCCCCAGGCTATTTCAAATAAGTAAAATTAAGAACCTGAATGACATTTTATGTAACCAAGAATAAACTTTTTTTCTCCACTTAAATTTCATTTATTACAAATCTAACATTTAGAAAACATCTGTTATGCATCAGCTTGTATTTATCAGACAAAGTTCTTTTTGCTCCAGGGACTCACAGTCCAGTCAAGGAAGTGAGACAGAAACACAGGGCAGATTAAACACTGGTGAGAGAAACCACAACTTTCAATTGAATAACTCACAAGGTGCTACCTAAGAGGAAAAATAAATAAATGACAGTTTTGGCTAAGAAAGCTGTGGATTTAGAAAAGAAGTCTTAAGCTTTCTTCGTATAATTTGAACAACTGAGGTTATTAATTTATCTCTGGCAATAAAACATGTACTGAATTTTAAGTCAAAGCCAGCATCCCTCCTGGTTGTGATTGCTATTTTCTTCAAGGAAACAGCAATTTTCTAAGGTGGTAAGATCACAGATATGCTATTTACACTTCTGTGATGTCACAGAATGTACATATTCAACTAGTGCAAATAACTATGTGTAGAACTTAAAGGTAACATGGGCAATTGATGAAAAATTGAAGGTGGTGGGAAAAAATATAACACATGGAGGAAGCTGAGAAGTTTTAGGGAAGTGTTGACTGAACACGAGAATAGGTGGTCAGCATTTTTCTAGTTACACAATTGTACACATCTTTGGTGAGTACAGCCCATCATGTGTTTCCAGGTAATGTTACTCAGCAGCTTAGTTCTGGCCATAATTGAGTGGACTGATTTCTAGGCCTTTGTGCATCCCACCCTTAATCTGTCCTAGGCCTTGTAACGCTTCCACCTTGTGATTTATTTTGCATAATAGTTTGAAAAGATGCAAGAACCTTAAAGTTATGCCAGCATAAGGTTTACTCTTCCCATTTCAGATCATTCTGCACTCGATGCATAAATACCAGCCTCGAGTCCATGTGATTCGCAAAGACTTCAGCAGTGATCTTTCACCCACCAAACCTGTGCCCGTGGGGGATGGGGTGAAAACATTCAACTTTCCTGAGACAGTGTTTACCACAGTCACAGCCTATCAGAACCAGCAGGTAAGAGGCCGCTGTGGAGAGTATGCTGCCTCACAACTTTTAAAGAAGCTTTGTCCTGTTTTTGGTGAAGAATGCTTAGTTCTTCTCAATGACACAGAAAAGTCAGAAGGAGAGATACCATTTTTTTTCCTTTCATACGTTACATCCAAACTGCAACCAGTCCCCTTCCCTCACTTCCCTGTCTTCCAGATCCACTCCTCCTTTATTTCCCTTCAAAAAAAAAAAAAAAGAGAGAGAGCAAGCCTCCCAGGGATATCAACCAAACATGTCATGGTAAGTTATGATAAGACTAGGCACAAACCCAGTAGGAGGAAAAGGGTCCCAAGAGGAGGCAAAAGAATCAGAGACCCCACTCCCACTTTTGGGAGTCCCACGAGAACACCAAGCTACACAACCATACTTATATGCAAAAGACCTAGCTCAGACCCATATGGGGTTCTTGATTGTTGCTTGAATCAATGTGATTGTCCTATGAGCTCTGCTTAGTTGATTCTGTGGGTCATATTCTCATGAGAGAGACTCAAGTCTTGTAGCACACATGACACATTGGTGGTGACAATGTGGTGATCCCCAGTGATGGCTGACATGGTCTACATTTAGCTCAGGAACAAGCTCCTGCGTCAAGAGCACCTAGTTCCTATGTTGTCTTCATATCTCCCTGTGTTTATGATTTTTTTCCACATCCTGACAATTCTCACTATGCAGGATTGATCATTGCTTTTTCTTATATTTGAAGATTTCTGTGTATATCTATCTTCCACGTGGCCTCAAAGTCACCAGGCCTATAACCTGTAAGACTCTGCACTTCTGTATACTTCCACATAATCCACAACCTCACCTGAGATCATCGACACTTTGTTTCTGGCACATACATGTTCATTTAGTTAGTAGGTGTTGAGAAGGCACTAGGTTCTGGTCTTTATAGAGAAATAGAGCTGGTTAACAGAGTAATTAAGATGACTGTTTTCCTTACTAAGAACTTCAGTTAAGAGAAAAACATGTAAATACATAATGATAACAGAGTAGAGTAATTCAACAACAAACACGGGGATAGAGAATTTCTTGATTTGTATAATAAGAAAGTTTGCCTGGAAGTACTGATCCATTTTCTGAGATAGAAACACACATAGGATCTAGACATACTCACATAGAAGATATGTGGCTAGGAGAGGGGTAGAGTCAGTGGCAGGGAATTACCTTCTTATTCTAGACATTGCTCAGTTGGCTTTAAAAGGAGGGTGGCTAAATGAATTCATAAGTGATCGTGATCTTACTTTATGAGGTTCTGTGAAATGTACAGTCAAACCATTTTTGTATTATATTTTATATTTGTCAAATTGTCTAATTACTAGAATATTTTCAGTGAATGGAAAATGGAAAATCTCCTTTGCTAAAACAAGGAGATTTCAGTTTATTAAACACATACATTAGTATCCTTTCATTTGGGATTGACTGGAATCAAAATGAACTTACAGTGTTATAGCATTTGATGCTCTTTGAACTGGATGCTCTATTTTGTGTCAAAGAAATTGAGAAAAACATTTGATAATTATCAAGTGCTTTCTTTGTACTAGCTGGGTAATAGGGGTGGGTTTTTCTAATCTATGTCTCATATGGAAAGGGTATCTCTAGCTCTCTTGGTCTATCTGGGTTACATTCCTTAGAGGTTCTTTACTCCCTGAGGATATTAAGCACTATGATCATCAGACTTTCTTTTCCAACACATGTGCAGTGTTCCTAAGTTCAGATTTTCTTTGTAGATGCCACATTTTCTCTAAGGTAGGGGAAGAACATGAGTTTGCTTTGGGTGATGTTTAAATTACTAAATCCTTTCAAGTTTGTTATGTAGGAAGGATGCAGAAGTCAGAATAGGCTGTACAGAAAGTTTCAGTAAAGTTTTGATACAAGATATAGCAACAATATGCACATGACCTTTTCAACAACTGGGACCTGAGGTTCACTGTGAAGAGAGGGGCTGAGTCCAGTTGCTGCTTTAGTTAATGGTTCTTTTCATGAAGGCTTTGGTAATATGCATTTGAACTTCAGAACATGCATGGCAGGAAAAAAACACAGAATACTGAACAATGAACATAGTACTACACCCATGTTGATTTTACAAGCCACGAGAGCCATTATTGTAACCTATCTTGAAGTTATCAGCTTCCATTTACTTTGACAATGAAGGGGGATTCAACACTGGTACCTGATATCTCTTTTGTTACTCCATTTTCTCTGGTAGAAGTGTCCACTGTCTGAGTACATGTCACTCAGACATATATTTAGTGTGCAGGTGGGCTGGGGTAGGACAAGTGCCATGATTACAAGTGTGAGATTCCAAAGCAAGGATACCTGTTTGACTCTCACAGGAATGCTGACAAATTGTGTTACCTTGAATAGTTTTCTTAACTCATTTCAATTTGTGCCTCCTGTATCTACAAATTGAAGTTATGTGGGGTAGGCAGAGAGTGTATATGAATCAGCCAACATTGCCTATGGCCAGGTGTAGAGAGATATGGAGGTAAGTGGGAGACACAGGCAAGTTTAAAGAATAAATTGCTCATTAGGGAAAAGCAGATTATTGGGATTTGGACAAGGTTCATTGGCTCATGAAGGGATTATGGTGAATAGGTTACTAGTTTGATCTCGGTCTTCACGCAAGATTGATGAATTCACGATGTGATGGTGTTCAAAATAGATGGATCATACTCAGTTCTGCTTGTTTTGAGATGGAGGTAACAGCTTTTTGCCTATTTAATAAGTCCCCAGCCGCTGCATAAATCAACCAGCATGATTGTTTAATATTCCCTTTGGCTGTGTAGATGTGATTTAATATAATACAATGCCTTCTAATAAAACAAAACAACCTCAGGTCTTTCCCATCGGGTGTCATGAAGCTTGCATCCTGTAGATCAGGACCAGCTACATACCAGTAATTTTCAGACGTTTCCTGAAGATTCTGGGGGAGCAGAAATTGTTCTTTTGTAAGATATATCTTCTCACTACTGTGTTTTTATTAACATCTATGTTCTAGAATGAGGACAATTAATATTTTCTGATGAAGTTGTTTGTTATGTGACTTTTAAAGGAAGCCTGTGTAGAGGAAAAGCCAGTGGTAGGTCTTCAGTGTGCTTAGGAACATGTCTGGAGGAGCACAGTGAGGAAGCCTACTAACCTCTACCTATAGCCTTCTGTCCTGGTTGCAAATGAGCTGAGGTTCCGTAGTCCTACTGGGGCACTGGACCTCTTTCATATTAGGGCCTTAGTGTGACTGTTTCTAATTTTCCTTACACCTGAGGGCACTTTTTGAGAACAATTAAACATTGCGTGTGATAGGGTAGAAAATGCTAATTGGACCGGGCATGGTGGCGCACACCTTTAATCCCAGCACTCGGGAGGCAGAGGCAGGTGGATCTCTGTGAGTTCGAGGCCAGCCTGGTCTACAAAGTAAGTCCAGGACAGTCATGGATACATAGAGAAACCCTGTCTTGAAAAACCTAAAAACAAACAAACAAACAAACAAAAAGAAAATCCTAATTGGAAGTTTAGAGGCATGAGTTCTGAAGTCTGTAGTTAATGGGCAGCACCACTTTGGTAAATCACTATTCTACAGTGTTATTATTTGCAAATTGATATCTGGCTCTGAATCAGTATCACTGTGTGGAGAGAAATGTTCTGTAGTTCACTGAAAAAATATATCTACAAACACGCATGTCGTTCTATTTTGCCTGTTTGCTTTTTGATGCAAAATGTTACTTATTTTATGACATAGTGATACAAGGTAGAGTAGGTAGGTATTAATTTTTACAAGTGGTAGAATAAAAAATTGAAATGTGAATGCTGATTCCTCAGATGCTGGAGAAGGGATTAGACCAGCTTATGAAATTCTAAAGCCTAGAAACCACGAGTTAGGATGAAGGATGCTTCCATCATTTAAAAATATTTACATCTGCTTGGTGGCACGGCATTGGGCATTTGTTTTACAAGTGACTGCATCCCTGAGAGCATTAGCTATTGTGACTTTGCTATTGGTTTCTTTATGGACCCAGAACCCTGCTTCTTTCACGATGAAGTATGAATTAAACATTTTTATGTTCATGTAATGTTTTATGCCTTTCTTCCCCATTTTCATTCCTTCCTTGTCTTCATTCCACACTTGTCTTCCCAGTCTATAGCCTCTCAGAGTTCCTAACACACTGAAGTAATTATTGCTAATATTTGCTTTCATAATGCCAACTTGGCAGGTCTGTGAAAGAGAAAGGTACACCATGCCCAGAATCTCATCATGGAGAGTACATTGGTAACTGGGAATAAAGGTGACTAGATATTCTATCCCTGGAAGATGCTGATGCCAGCACATCCCCATGGAATTATCAGGAAATTTCCACTGTGGTCTTTTTCTTCTCTGAGGGAAGAGACTGCTGAACCTTGATTTTTTTTTTCTTGAGCAGAAAACTAGATTCCAAAAAGACACAGCCATGCTCTAACAACCTTATTCTTGGTGAGAATTGGCTACACAGAGAAGAAAAGATGTCTGAACGCATTACCAATCCAGCAAATCCAGGAGGGTTCTGAGCTTCTTCTTCTTCTTCTTCTTCTTCTTCTTCTTCTTCTTCTTCTTCTTCTTCTTCTTCTTCTTCTTCTTCATTAATTTGTTTATTTTATATCCAGTCACCATTGCCCTCCTTCCTCCAAGTCCCACCCTCCCACCCATTACTCCCATACTGTCCCCCTTACTCCCCCCTCCATCCTGGTACCAACACACTTTGGGGTTACAAACCACATTAGTACTAATTGTCTCCGCTTCCACTGAGGCAAGTCAAAGCAGTTCTGCTAGAAAATAGGATCTAGAGGGAGGCAACTTTGTTCAAGTCAGAGATAGTCCCTGTTCCAATTGTTAGGGGATTCACTTGAGTACCAAGCAGCTCATCTGCTTCATATGTGTAGAGGGCCTAGGACTGGTCCATGCATGTTCTTTGGTTTTTGGTTCAGTCTCTGAGCCACCTTGTGTCCCAGTTAATTGGTTATGGAGATCTCTTTGTGGTGTCCTTGATCTCTCCAGCTCCCTCAAACCTTCCCCTGACTCTTCCTCAAGACTCCCTGCTTTTCACCTAAGGTTTGGCTGTGGGTCTCTGCATCTGTTTCCATTTTCTGCTGGATAAAGCTTCTCAGATGGCAGTAATGTGAGTTCCTCTCTGGATCCATCTCTTCATCTGCTTCCAATGTGATGTCCATTTTATTTCTCCTATTTAGAGGTGTTCAAGGATTATCCCTTGAGCCTTCCTTGCTACATAGTTTCTTTGATTCTGTGGATTGTAGCATGGTTGTCCTGTACTTAATGACTAAAATCCTCTTATGAGTGAGTAAATACCTGGGTGTCCTTTTGGGTCTGCGTTAGCTCACTCAGGATGATATTTTCTGGTTCCATCCATTTGCCTGCAAATTTCATGATATCCTTGTTTCTGATTGCGGAGTAATATTCCATTGTATAAATGTAGCACAATTTCTTTATCCATTCCTCAGTTGAGGGACACCTGGGTTGTTTCCATTTTCTGGCTATTACAAATAAAGCTGCTGAGCCACTTCTTATATTCTGCACTGGCCAGCCAGTTTTTCTTTAACTTGCAATTAGACCAATGCAGAATTTTTTGGTTTGTTTTGTTTTACTTTGAACAAACTAACTCAAGTAGTTTTTTTTTTTTTTCCTTCTCTGAAAGAAAAGACTTGAGTAAAATGCTGAAGGGATGTTTTGTTTTCTTGCCTCTTGGGTCTCTTTGTTGGCCCAGCACTCCTCCAGGTCTCATCCAAAACCTATGTTTAGCTCCTGATGAGTCTGTAGGGTGTCTGTGTCACTGTTAGCCTCCTCCACATACATAACACACATATGCGGAGTCACATTACCAGCCTTTCTGAGTCTCCCTCTAGGTTTCAATTTGAATGGGAAGACTGAGGCACAGGAAATCCAACTGTTTGCTTACCCTTTGTCTCCACTGGGGAAGGAGAAAGAGATGATTCTCAACTTCTACTTGATGAATGCTCACCTTCTGCTCATCCTTCTCCTCCAAAGGACAGCAAACCTTATGGCCCACATTAAAATTAAACTGTACATGCTCTTCAAGGTCTGCCTCTAAGGTGAAGTCTTTCCACTTGTTGATTTCTCAGAGGTTTTGGGCTCATTTGCTTTTGTTGTGGATCTAATTATAATTTGTTTTATATTGTTACTATTGTGCATGTCTGCCTTTTGTTCCTCTAGATTATATGCTTCGTGAGAGCAAGGAGGCAACACAGCCACATGTTGAACACCCACCAAACTGTCACCTGTGTCACCTGCCACCTTTAGCACACAAAAACCTCTTGACAAATAATGATCGTCACAGCCACACTCTTCATAAATCTCTCTAAACCTCTCATAAAAACTGTTGGAACAAGCACAGGATTGCTTTTTTCCTCAGCATCTTTGGCCCCTTTCTATTAAATTTCCATACACATCCCATGGCCTGGGCTAAACTCAGTTGTAGGAATCAGATTTTCAACTATTTCTCCCAGGCCATGAACTAAAATGTCGTTATATTTACAGGGGTCTGTGGAGGTACCCCGAACATGGCAGTGGAACTGTATATCAGAAACCACTATCATAAATGAGTCCGACAGGATAAGCCAACTTGAAAGAGAAAATAAAATATTATAACCCCCTACTTGAAAAGAAAATATGGTGTTTGGTTTACTGCGGTGGGTTATGGAGGAAGAAAGAACTGACTTTAGTCAAACCCAGAAAAGCAGCGGCACTCTTTAAATTCAATACAGTATTCACATGGCAGACACTGCACTTCAGAAAGCCAAACCTTTAGGCTCCTGCTCTGGTCTATAAAATAGATGTAAAATTGCCTTTGCTACATTATTAGTGCACCATTCTAGAGGCAAGGAATGTTTAGGGAGCAAAGTGACCTTGGGGCCAGTGTGGCGCTTTCAAAATGAGAGTCTGTTTATGGGAATCTCACATTGCATTTCAAAGATATTTTAAAGGCTATGGCTTTTGGAAATTCCACTCTGATGAGGTGAGAAGGAAGAAGGACTAGGAAAGACCTCAGCAGAGGAACCAACTTTCGTTGTCTTAGTGAGACTATTTTTTGCAGTTAGCAGCAAACTAAACAATGAGTTTTCCGTATTTCTAGATTTGCTTTTCAGAGTGCCTTTCATTCTTTTGAGCTCCCAACCTTTAAGCTATGTAATAAAGAATTTGGAAGATGTGATCTTTGCAGATGAGGACTTGGGGATTCTTGAATAAATCATCCATTTCTCTTTCTCTGAATCAACACAATTGCAGAGTATGCTAGCATTCTCTGGGAACCAGGAACCGAGGGCCACCAGTGAGATATGGGAAAAGCAACTTCATAAGACATTTTCAAATTAGCTTGAAATTTAAAAATTTTTCAAATTGACCTGAAAACTCTGAGGGATTAGCAAGTGGAAAGGCTTCGTGTCTTCACCTTAGAGCTAGTAAGAGAACCAGGTTTTGAAGAATATGTATAGTTACACTTTAAAAATGGTCCATGAGGCTTGCTGTCCTCTAGAAGCCTGAACGTCTATGGTTGGGTAGAGCAAGTCATTTACATCTAGTTTAGACACAAAGGTATCAAAATGCCTCTCGTGACGAAGGCTGGAAGCAGGAACACTAAGGCTCATATGGAAATGTTGTTTAGGCATTTTCTAGTCTAGAAGCACGAGGGTGATATATTCTACTGTGTCAGGGGTTAGTGGGACAAAGATAGGATGCAGTGGAGGGGGTCTGATGTTCTAAATCATCAGGAGGTTAAATATGAATATCCTCTGAGGACCTGGCCAAGAGGCTAGCACACATATATGTGCTGGCTTTGCCCAGCCTGCTAAGCTGCCTCTTTCCTCCTTCTGATTTGCTGATGAGTCTTGAAGTCTGAATGAGTTGCATTTCATGTGGCCCTGTTCAGTTTTATATTTGAGGAACTTCATCACTTTGGGCAAAAACTGAGCTTCTTTTTGTGCCATTTCTACAAAACATTTCAGGTCATTAAATGAAATTTCTGGTGGCAGGAAAGACACACATTATGTTGAATGGGAAATGCAACCAGTTATTTGGTTCCTTCAGGCTGAAGCTGATTGTGTGTTGGTAGTTTACTGGGCTGAATTGATGAATTAACAATCTATCCATCACTCATTCACTTCCAGTGTTCATTTAGCAAGCAGTCCTGACATGCCTCCTTTGTGTCACCAACAATGGACCTCACCACCATTCAGTTTTCTTTTTCTGTGTTCATCTGCACACAAAGTTTGTCATTAGTTTGGGGCAGGGACAGGGAGTAGAAGTGAGATCACAGTCATATGCAGGGTAAACCTTGGTTGTCAGAAAGAAGTGAGTCACACATCTGGGTGCCAGGCCCAAGCCTATGTCAAGCTGAAATTTAAATCTCTAACTAAAAGCAAACGGGAAAAAAACAACAGCTGTTATTAATAGAGTGAGTTTTTGTTAATTTTCTAGGAGTAACACAAAAGGAAATCAGCTAATCTGAAAACAATTGATGTTTATTTGTTTATTTCCAGATCACCAGATTAAAAATTGACCGAAACCCTTTTGCTAAAGGATTCCGAGATTCTGGCAGAAACAGGTAAGGCTACTGGGACAAGAAACCCATTGTCTTCTTTTGATGAAATTGCTTTTCCCATAACTCACTGGTGGCCTTTGGCTCCTGGTTCCCAGAGAATGCTTGGATATTCTGCAACCCTATTGACTCAGGAAAGAAGACATGGATGGCTTATCCAAGAATCTCCAAGTCCCCTCTCACAAAAGGCACATCTTCTAAGTTCTTTGTTACACAACTTAAGTTCCCATAACAAATTCTCCATGCTGTTTTGCCCCTACATTATGCTCTGTGATTCAGTGCTTGCAAAGCAAGTCCCATGGCCATTTATTGTTATCAATTGACTAGTGTGTGTGTGTTTTTTTTTTCCTTCTGGTATCTGAAGGTGGCTATATGGGGCTATGGTGGTGTCTCATATATTTTACATTTCTGAAAATTAAAGATTTCTGGAAGTTTCTACCTTTATGAGCTGAACTTTGTAAAAACAAGTTCTACCATTTTACTCCTGGAAATAGTCCCTCAAGAAATGTACATTTATGACTTTAATAAGGGGGTGTTTCTAGATTATTACCTTTCTTTTTTTTTTCCTTTTTTAAAAATAAATTTTTTTTTTACTGGGCATGGTGGCACACATCTTTTTTTTAATGTTCATTTGTTACTTCAGGTTACATCTCCATCATAGTACCCTCTTTCCACCCCTCCCAGTCCTGCAGTCCCACCTTCTACCCCCTATCCCTTCCATCCCACTCCTCTGGAGTGGAACATCCCTACATATCAGTCCCCCTCCCCGGTTCAACAGTCATATGAAGGCCAAGAGCCTCCTCATACACTGGAGGACTATAAGGCAGCACCACTAGGGCAAAGTGTCTCATGGACAGTTAATAAAGTCTATATTCCTGTTCCCACTGGTGGACTGGTTGTAGTATAGTTATCCTGTACTATATGGCTAAAACCCAATTATAAGTGAATAGATACCATGTGCGTCCTTCTGAGCCTGGGTTAGCTCACTCAGGATGAGCTTCTCTAGTTCCATCTATTTGGCTGCAAATTGTATGATTTCATTGTTTCTGATGGCTGAGTAGTATTCCATTGTGTAGATGTACCACAGTTTTTTTAATCCATTCCTCAGTTGAGGGACATCTGGGTTCTTTACAGTTTCTAGCTATTACAAATAAGGCTTCTATGAACATAGATGAGGAAACGTCCTTGTGGTTTGGTGAGAAATCTTTTGGATGTATACCAGAAGTGGTATGGCTGGGTCTTGAGGTAAAGCTATTTCAAGTTTTCTAAGATTATCTCCAGACTGATTTCCGTAGTGGTTGTACAAGTTGCTCTCCCAATACAGACTGAACTTGGAGGAGAGTTCCCCTTTCTCCACATCCTCGCCAGCATGTGCTGTCATTTGAGCTTTTGATCTTAGCCATTCTGACAGGTGTGAGATGGAATCTCAGAGTCGTGTTGAGTTGCATTTCTCTGATGATTAAGAATGCTGAACATGTCTTCAAGTGTCTCTCGGCCATTAAGGATTCCTCCTTTGTGAATTCTCTGTTTAGCACTGTTTCTAATTTTTTGATTGGATTATTTGGTTTGTTGGCATTTAATTTATTGAGTTTTTTGTAAATTATGGATATTAGCTCTCTGTCAGATGTGGAGTTGGTGAAAATATTTTCCCAATCTGTAGGCTGCTGTTTTGTTTGAATGACAGTGCCTTTTGCCTTACAGAGGCTTTTCAGTTTCATGAGGTTCCATTTATTGATTGTTGGTTTTAGGTCCTGAGCTGTTGGTGTTCTGTTCAGGAAGTTGTCACCTGGGTGGCACACATCTGTAATCCCATCACTTGGTAGGCAGAGGTAGGCAGATCTCTGTGAGTTTGAGGCCAGTCTGGTCTACAAATTGAGTCTGGGACAGTCAGGGCTTGTTACACAGAGGAAAAAAAAAAGGAAAAAAAGTTTTCTGGTTTTTGAGTTATAATATAATTATATCATCTCTCTCAGTCTTTTCTGTCCTCCAAAACTTCCCATGTGCTATCCCTTTGTTCCCTTTAAAAATTTATGCCTTGCTTTTTTAAATTGTTGTTGCATTTGTGTGTGTGTTATATTCCTAAATAGATACATCCAATCTGCTCAGTCTGTGTAAAGTTACTTGTATGATGGCATATGGCTAAACATTTGGTATTGGACAGCTAATTGGTGTGCTTGTCTCTGAGGGTGGGAACTATTTCTCCTTCTTTCAGCATTCCTTAGTGCAGTTCTTTTTTTTTTTGGTTTTTTGAGACAGGGTTTCTCTGTTTAACAGCTCTGGCTGTCCTGGACTCGCTTTGTAGACCAGGCTGGCCTCGAACTCGCAAAGATCCGCCTGCCTCTGCCTCCCAAGTGCTGGGATTAAAGGCGTGCGCCACCACCGCCCAGCTTTAGTGCAGTTCTTGATTGGGGGCTGTGAGCTTTTCTTCTTCCACATTAGGGAACATATTTGTGTTGTCCTTACTCAGGCCATGTTTAGGCAGCCATGTTGGTGAGACTCTATGTGTGTAGCTTCTCTGATGTCTCTAGGAAACACAATCTCTCAGCAGCTTTTCTGTTCTTTTGGCTCTTAGAATGTTTCCATTTCATTTTCAAAACTGATCCATGAGCCTTGGGTGTGGGAGTTGGGTTGTTAGATGTATCAGCTGGGACTTTGCTTCTCAACTCTGAGGTTTGGTCGGTTATGGCTTTCTGCAATAGTCTCCATCTGTTAGAGCAAAGAGAAGTTTCAGTGATGAGAGGGAGGGCCACCTTTCTTCATGACCTGCACCATCAGTTCTAGATGTTGCCAGATGTTCACGAGACTATTTTCTCCCATGGTCAAATGTCTTAGAGACCGTACTGTTTTTCTGGTTGATAATGCTTTCTTCTTTCTAAATGATTTCCTACATAAAATTAAAATCTGTTATCTATGGCAAGTTAGGAGACACCTGAGATGGCTAGAGAAGCCAGACATATCCGCAATTTTTCATTAGGCAATTTTAACAGATACAGGCAATACAGACTGGGCGAGTGTGACGCCTATGTCTGGTGTAGCACAGGCACTGCGAGGTGATTGATTTTCATAAGACATCAGACTTCTTTTGTAAGCTGTAAGGATTGCTTTACATCTGGACAGCATATTGCCAGAAATTATCTTTGGTATTCTCTCTACAGCAGTTTTTGGATAAACCTACAATTCATATTTGGAGCTGCTCCATGAAATATGCAATGTACTATCCAGTCAAGCACCACAGAGCAGTGCTTCAACATGAACAGACCACATGTGTGATAACATCTGCCTTACAGTAAAGGTGTGCAGTGGCCATATGTCTAGATTTGTGTAAGGACATTCTATAATGTCTGCACAATGACTAAACTGACTAATGGTATTCCTCATAACATCATGTGACACATCAGAAAATGCTTTATAAAAGCACATCTTTACTGAACTCTTATTGTATGTTCAACACACAACAAAATTTGTTTGACTCAAAAATCCATAGCGTCACATACATTGAGTCACATAAAATTTATTCAATCTTCCAGTTTTTAGATAACATTAAGAGATGTGGTCTAGGTAACAGTTAGTGGTAGAAGACACTAGAACTCAATGAGCAAGTGACTCCTGATCAAATGATTTCCTGTTCCACAAAGGCCTTCATCTTCAAAGCCTAGCCAATAAAGAACAAATACATATTCATGCTCTCTCAGATGTTCCCCACCATTAACTCATAGTCCAGGTCACCAAAATCTTTTTCCTTTTCTTCATTTCTAAGATTCTTCTCTCTGAGCTTCTTGAAGACCTAGTTAGTGCTAAGGTGTTAAAAAATGGTGGGACACTCATGGCAGGTATGCCATGAATGACAAGAGTATTCAAAGCCTGTAGCTTAGAGTTCATGCATGGCTTTCAGGGTCTGTGGGCTTCTAGTATGTAAGTGTAACTGTATGCAGGAGCGCTGTACACCCCCCCCAATAACTCTATAGTGTTTTTTATATTTTTAGAAAGGCCTATCTTCCAAGGTAAGAATTTCTGTTTTGTACCAAAATATCTGTCTCCAGGGCCAAACGTGGCCATGTTATTTATTCAACTATTCCTTCCTTTTTTGGGAGGGTGTCTCTAGTAGTATTTAGTATTTATTTGTTTTCTTACAGATACTTAATGTATTGCTTTTCTTCTTCCTTCCCCTACTGACCCCTTCCCTTTGTCTTCCACTGGAGCCCTTGCAATCTGGAGTATTTGGTTAAATACCTATTCCAAAGTTTATTTTAGTTCCTTGCTTCCTGTTGATAGGCACCCTACTCTTGGAAGCTATAATAGAGGGTACACACCCTAGGGAATTACCATCTAGAAGGTTCTTGTCCATGTTGTATGGATAGCAAGAAAAAATATTGATTTTTAATAAAATCAATCAGGAGGTTGGGAGGAAGTGAAAACTGTTTCTATAGGGTGGTAAGGTTAGTGTCTATAATAAGATGCTAAGAATCAGGTGGAAGGGGTGGCGGTTTCCAGAAAGCAGATGTAAAGACAAACATGAGTTTGTTGTGTTTGCATATCGAAAAGGCTCTGTGACTACAGAGTTAGGCCTTGTTTATAACTGTGTCTCAGCAGCACAGGATGGGAGATGTCCAGGTATGACAAAATAGTTTGTACTGACCAACATTAAACCTATCCAGAAGGAACTGAGGTTCACTTCCTCCCACCTTGAGAGTATGACTGCCTAGTTTTGAAGGCTTTGCTGTTGGCCAGAAGGACTTCTTAGCTGAAATGCCGAGAGGGGGTCCTCCTGGAGGCTAGTGGGTGTCATGCCACTTAGGGAATATGCTGACCTTTCTGTCCTGCTTGCAGGGTTACTCTTTTCTGTAAGACCCCTTGAAAGTAGAACCATGGGTAATCTAGTACAGATTCAAGGACAGAAGGCAAGCACAGAAGTGCAGGATGCCCATCTTTGAAGTCAGGCTTTGCCAATTTCAATGCTTAACTTATTTCTTACAGTATGAAAGTTCTTTTTAATTTCATATCAAAGCCTGCAAGCCACATTAAAAAAAAAAAGAATGAAATCCTGTCATTTGTCAATCAATGGGACCAAAGGACACTTGGTGAAATAAGCCACCACAAAAAGCCACATAGCATATTATATATCCAGAAGTTAAAATGGTTGATTTATGTAGAAATTAGAAGTAGAACAGTTATTGTTGGAAGATAGAGGGAGAGAGTAAGGAGGGACAGAAGAAAGAAGAATGGTAAATACCAAAATACTGTGACACAAGAAGGAAAATTCTAATATGCTGTAGAATTATAGGATAACTGAAGTTCATAATTTGTTATGTATTTTATCTATAAATACATAAATAAATATAAACATACACAAATATAAATATATAATTTATTATGTATTGTATCTAGCAGAGTTCAAAATTTCCTAATTCAATTCAATTCCCACTTCCCTGATTTGACCATTGCATACCATGCACACATGCTGAGTTATCATATTGCAACACATAAATTGTTATATATGTTGCCTCAATTAAAATATAACCCCCTGAAGGTTACTTTAAGGACCATTAGTAACTGTCTCAGTTAACTACAAATGAACACTTAATATTTTGGGGGCTCGTCCTTCATTTTTCTCTAATTTTTAAAACCTGCATCTTAGAAAGGCTTTGAGGTATGAAGAAATCAAGCTGCTTTGCCGCTATCCCAGGGCAAAGCTGGAGCACCGGTGAACACCCTCGTGCTCGCCTGGCTTCAAAGATGTGAGTCCCATGCCAACGGGCTAGCGCTCTATCCTTGACTTGACTGACTTTCAACAGATCCTGAGAACAGAATCCTTCCAACCAACCGCCCAGAACTGTTTTTGTTTCTAATAAGTCACCTGTGTGCTCTTAGCCCATGTTTGTAGACTATGGCCCATAGCTTCATCATCCACTTCCTGTCCCCTATAAACAAGGACCCCTTAGTAGGGATCAGAAAACAAAGATGAACCTGTTTAGCAGATGAAGCTGGGATGTGGTCTCAGTGTTTTACAATGGGGTAGGAATGTTTAACTTCTTTCTCCAGTAATCTGGGAAACTACATTATAATGGGCTTGTTAAGGCAAGTAGAAACGTTCTCAATGTCTTTCCTCTTTCGTAAGTTCAAAATCACCTGAAAATCACTAGTTGTCTAGTGATTTAATTCTCAGGAGCTAACCATAGGATCTTATGTGGCAAGGAATTTTAATGTCATCAGGTAGCTGGGGAAAGATGGATAGGCGAGTGTGTGGAGAATGGTTTGCAAATCTGGGACCTGCTGGTTCTGAGTTAGCATCAGGACCAGTGCATCACCATCCTTCCAGCCTCTCATCTGTGGCTTTTCTCATGCTAACACAGCTCTTTTCAACCCCTGTTCGTCCACATGCATTTTAGACATCAAATGACTCATGCAGACGAGCATGGCTCGATGAGTTGCATATAAATGTTACTAAAACATACGGATTACATTTCCTTTAAAAACACATGGGCTTAAAAATTAGAGGGGAAAGTGCTTGGCCAATGTTTTTTTGGTTTCGCAGAACACAAAACATTTGTGGAATACTTTGGAGTTACAGAGGTTGCCAAACCTCAAACCAAAACACGTTCAGGTTTGTCAGTCTCAATCCATCCCAGCACAATCCAGAGGCTGGAGAAGGGAGGAGAGGAAAGATGTGGAGGATGCAACCACCCACTGCACTCTCCACTGGTGCCTCTGGGCCTGTGAGGCTCTCACACTGAGTCTCATCAGAGTGCGGCCCAGATGACAGGTTTCCTCTGAAACATACAGAAGAATATGGAGCAAGGGCTGAACACTGTAGTTGCCATTCCTTGCTTTTTTTTTTTTTTTTGGTAACAAGATCTCTAGAAAGAAGTACTCCCGGTTCCTAGAACTGTCCCTTTCTTCTGTTTCTCATGAGAACCAGTGGTTGATCTAATGGCTAGGTCTGGAAGGAGGACCCACTAGGACCTGCATGGACAGAGTGCATATCTCAGGCTTCGCTTCCTGTTGGGTGGTAAAACAGGCAGAGGAGGCCTGGAGAGTTGGGAGTCAGCTTCTTTCAGGGGAGCCCTGATCCTCTCATTCATCCCCACACTTGTGTCATGATCGCCAGACAACTTTTATCAGTCACGAAACTGGTATTTTGGTCTTTCTCTTGATTGAGTTAGGAATCCAGAACTGTACTTTTTCAAGTTTATTCTCTTAGATACCCCTTCCCTCACAGTGTGTGTGTGGGAGTACAGAATAGCTTGAAAGTTGTCCACTAGTTACGAAACAGTACTGTTGAGTGGAAGATAAATTAAAAAGAGATAATAAGAAATTAGTTAAATAAAAGAATAAGAAAGGCTAATTCCAACCAATGGCAAATCAAGGAGACCAGAAGCCATGGGCTAGGTTTGGATGTAGAAGGAGAGGGAAGAAGGGTGAGGTTGTGATTAGTTAGAAAAACTAACGGCCTGGAGGGGGGAACAAGAAGATCTACAGAGCCAACCAACCTAGGCTCCTAGAGGGTTACAGAGACTGAAACACTAACCAAAAAAAAAAGAAAAGAAAAACCATATTAAACTAGACATAGACCCCCCATGCATATATAGATGATAGGCAATTTGGTCTTCATATAGATCCCTTGGCAAGTAGAGGGGGTGCAGTTTCTGTCATGGGCTTTGTTGCCTGTTAGTGGGACACCCTATCCTAGCTGGGCTGCCATGTTGGGCCCCAGAGCAAGAGGAAGCTGTTAGCCCTCATGTGACTGAGAAACTGAGGAGGGGTAATATTTGGGGGTCCCTCTTACCTGAGGAAAAGGAAAGGAGGGAGAGGGGGAAGAGGGTTGGAGGGGAAGACTGGGAGGGGAGAAGAGAGGGAGGTGTGATCGAGATGTAACTTGAATAAATAAATATCAGGGAAAAAAAGAAAAGAAAAACTAAGGGTAATTCAGATGCAAATCTGAGCCTGCTTATTTCTCTTAAGACTCTGATTTGACTGAATTGTTGCTTAGATACAGACATCCAAGAGGCTGTTTGATCTGCCTCAGAGATCAGGTATGTCTGTGCTTCCCAGATCCCTGGAGTGTCTGTATGTCTTAGATAAGGAGGGGTTCTCAGAGGCAGAGCCAAGACAGAATGAGGTTTGGTTGAACCTAAGGGAGAATGAGGTTTAGTTGAACCAAAGGCAAAATGAGGTTTGGTTGAACAAGGTCACCTAGCAATGAACTGAAGGGAAATTATGTCTTTGAGAGTGACTGCACTACTGGGAAGCACAAACCAAAGGCAAGAAAAGGGTCATGGAGCAGAAGAGAAGAAGCACTTTTTAGTCCAGAAGTAGCCTCAGGAGATAAATCTGCCCTCAGGGGCCCCTGTTGCTCAGCTACAGGGAGGAAAAACTGTACAGATACTGCCCTTAGAAGGAACAGCCAAGGGAATGAAGGAAAAGATGGCTCTTTGGGTCTTTCAAGACACATCTGGAACCCTTGTCTCTTAAAGGTGCCTGCCAAGACTTCACAGAAAGCTCAAGTCTGCTTGGGCAATTTTACAGAATTCTCAGAGACTTCCTCAGAAATAAATAGATCCATAAAAAAAGAGAGGATTAAAATTAGGACCAGCCTGGAGAGTGAAGGGATTGTCTATGAAATTTTCTTTGAAGTGCTACAAGGTGACAGACTGGCTTCTCTTCTGTAGTACCCTTCATTCTGCCTTTGACCTTGAATTGGATCTTTAATTCTAGTTGCACTGTATCTATGGCAACTGCAAGCCCCATGTTTTCCTCCATCTATGTCTAGCTGACATGGCACTCTACAAGAGAGAGTCCTGATCCCATGTCAGGTCCCAGGTAGACTGACCCTTCTTTAACCCTTGGAGTTGGGCAGTATTTTAAGAGGATAAGTTCATCTCTATGGAGTCCATCATTGGAGGCTTGAGTTAGGGCACATTAATCCCAAACTAAAGAGTAGTCAGAGAGGGGTCGTGTGTCATGGAGGCTGATTTACACATGAAAGTAGTTTTTTTTTTTTTTTTAAACAGATTTTTCCTCATAGGACCTGAAGAAAGACATGAAGTACAAGAGGAATTCTGGGTCTGTTCTTGCTCTCAGAATGTTCTGAGCTAGCAATATGTTTGAGTGAGTGTGGCTGGTAGAAGTCTTTCATACATCTTGTTCCTATATATATAAAACATTTCAAGGGATGTAGGCACTGCATCATGAGAGTGGATGGATCTACATTTTGTAAAAGGATGCTCAGTAAAGTCACTACTTAACCCAAGAGAAGAAATTTTTCTTGGGTGGTGGTGGTAAAGAAAATATTTGAGACTAATGGTTTTCCTAAAACCCACTCTTAGCAGCTGCTGTCCCAAGGCCAGGCCTATGGAGTGAAGAACCACTTTCCCCAGTTTCAGACAGGAGCCCTCTCTTATCACAGTTCTACAATGCTCAGCAGAAGGAGGAGGGTGAGTGAGGAATTTCCAAATCAACTGAATGGAGAGACAAAGAAGTCAGCTATAGATTAACCCCCCAGGCCAGTTCATCTTTGCCTAGATCTAAAATAACATTCCTTGGAGAGTTGGGAGGAAGGTACCAGTAGATGTGCTCTAGATGACATCTGGTAATAGTGTGCTTTGTCAGAGACAACTAACTCAAATCCTGCCTGCATCCTTTTCTATGTATTAAGCTCAACAGAAGGAATGGCTGTTTATAGGTTATAAAAACAAAATACCTGACTTTGAACAAGTCAGTCTTATAGTTATTTCTAGCTATTTGAATTAGAAGTACAAAGTAATAGTAGTAATTATTCCATATATTAACTGAGGTCCAAGTTGTCTATTTTTACCTCAGACTTGAGGTACCCTCACAGTGTTTTCTTTTATGCTGATGGCAAATCTGATTTTTGAGCTGCTGGCTTCAGAATGTGCAGATCCAGCCTGTCACATCAGCCAGAGAATGATTTCACAGTCCTCTGCAGGCACAGCAAAGCCAGGCAGCAGAAACCATGCTTCCAACCTCTTCTGGCCCCCCGTTGTTCATGAATCTCAAGTAGCAAGCTCAGAGCCAATGATCTGACCACTGGCTTCTTCTCAACCGTCAATACATCCCAAGTGTCTCCCTCATGCTCAATTGCTGTGTTTTCATTTGTCCCCTCTAGGGTCATTGGCTGCAGCTTCCCAGCCAACCTCATCCTGCTCTTTCCTGGCCGTCTTAAAAGCCTCTGTAGATTTTTGCATACTTTCTTGTTATCCCTGGCATCAGCAACTTCTGTCATTCAGCAGGTCTATGGAAGCAATCAGTATTGGACTTCTTCTCAGAGACCGTTACATTTGTCATTCAAGGTAGCTGGCCCTGTACTGGATTTTGGCAGCAGCATCCTCCAGCTATTGGCAGTTGTATTCCTTCCATTCACCCAGGTCATAGCTTTCTGTCATGTCCCATGGTGTGCCATTTAGCCAGAGCTTAATACTTTTCTCTGCCTTATCATTTGTTCTCCCTCTCTTGTCGTGAACTGCCTCCACCATTGTCATCTTAGCCATATGTATTTGCCAGGGAACGTTGGCAATTGTTTTATTATCTATGGCTCCTGCCCAAGGATGGTGTCATTGAACACAGTGACGTCTTTTCAATGGCTATATATTGCAGTCTGAAAAATATCTGCAAGATAATGAGGCCTACAGGGGCTTGAGGGACAAGCTTTTGGTTCTCTGATGAGAAAATGAGAAATGGAATTAGGTAACATGGAGCTCTTTCTACATTTTATCCAGAGCCAGAGGACTAACAGAGCTGTGAATTCCAGGGACACAAGACTGTATCTGCTAGAACAGTGTGCAGCTTGAGAAGGACTGACTTTCTTTTCTTTGATTTGGAGCACTGATGACCAGCCTTTCATTTCACTTTCTTTACTTGCCATGATACATTTTGTTTTCAAGCCAGTTGTGTTTATTAAGTCACAATTATTATAAGATAATAGAGATTTCTCTATCTTATAACTATGGAGACTTAGGCATGAAGAAGTTACATACCTTGGCCAAAGTTACCTTAATTAGAAGCCAGACAGTCTGTCTTTGAAGTCTAAGCTCTTAACTAGAATGTTCACCTGTCCCTTGTGTGACTTTCATAGTCCCGAACTGGACTACTCCAGTCAAATGCAAAGGAACTTACTGCTTTAGGTAGCCTGTTTAGTATTGATATAATTTTTTAATAATCATAAGACACTGAAAGTGTCCAGGCATACATCCAAAAGATTCTCTACCAAACCACAAGGACATACCCTCAACAATGTTCATAGCAACTTTATTTATAATAGCTAGAAACTGGAAACAACCCAGATGTCCTTCAACTGATGAGTGGATAAAAAAAAATGTGGTACATTTACACAATGGAATACTACACAGTCATCAGAAATAAGGAAATCATGCAATTTGGTGCCAAATGGATGAAACTCGAAAAGCTCATCCTAAGTGAGCTAACCCAGACGCAGAAAGATGCACATGACATCTATTCACTTATAACTGGATTTTAGCCATATAGTACAGGATAACTATACTACAACCAACAGCTGGAAGGAACAGGAACATAAACTTCATTACCTGTTAGTGGGATACTTTGCTCTAATGGAGCTGCCATGTAGGTCCCCAGTGCAAGAGGAAGTTCTTAGCTCTCATATGACTGATGAATTGAGGAGGGCTGATATGTGGGGGCACCCCACACTAGAGGAGTAGGATAGGTGGGAGAGAGAGGGGAGAGGGCGGGAGGGAGAGAGGGGGGTGGGTGGAGGGAGGGGGCTGTGGTGGATATGTAACTTGAAGCAATAAGTAAATGCTAAAAAAAAGTGACCAGGAACATTTATTTACTACTTACTATGTATCCAAACACTAAGAAGGATAGTTGAAAAGGAACACCTGGGGACCACCAGGTGATGAGCAGTTTTAACTCAATTCCAAACACATCTCCAGCCATTCCTCATTCTTCCACACCAGTGAGGGAGGCTCACTGATGACTGCTTCTTCATCATGTAGATATAATTGTTGCACCCCGTGAAGTCAAATTTCACATGATGGGTTTGTCCTTAAGCAATTTGTAGGTTTCTGATTTGCTGTCCTTTAGAGTATCTCAACAGAAAATGTCTTAAATAACTGGAAGTTGGAGCTGATTCCACAAAGTAATGAAAGAGAGGGAAGTGTGGAAGGTTTGACCTTGCCTCAAGGGAGCAAGGATAAGTAAAGAATGTTGAGATATGATAATTAAATCTGGACTGGATGTCCATTGTACACATTGTGCACACCTCCTTGCACACACAGAGCTTCAGTGTTAAGTGCCCAAAGCCTACCTTCCCTGCCACGCTGGGAAGTCTTTGCTTATACGGTTGACTCTGCTACAAAATCTACCTCTTGTTCTGAGTAAAAGATTGTTGAGAGATTCCATTTACTACTGAGGTTTAGTAGGCGACCATTTATGGAATCTTCCTTTAGTCTTTCAGGTGTGTTAGTACTTCTTGCTCAATGCTTCATAGCACCTATTACATATCTCCAGTGTATCACACAGTTCATAAATTAGTGCTTTTCATGCTATTTATTTTCTTATTTTTAATTGAACAGGACACTCCTTAAGGGCAATAACTCTGTGGCTTTTTGCCTTTATATCTCCTAAGTTTTTTCCTTGTCTGAATACTCCTTTATGTATGAGGATACTTAAGCCATGGACTTCCTTCTATTGAGAGAGGACCATTGGCCATATCAACATATTGTATATGCTCTCTGTGTTCAGAGTAGTCTCAGCACACACTGTAGGGAGAAGTTAAACTTGATTTGAAAATTAGAGTTAAAGAGAAAATAAACAATGGTTACGAAGAAACAGTTCCTTATCTCAAGACAGGGATAATGTGAAAACTGTGCATAGTGATACCTAAATAGGATCACACAGATATTTTAATAATTGTCATTACTCTTGTCTGATATTTGCTGAACTTTAAAAGAAGTTTTTTTTTTTTGTTTTAAATGCAATTGGAAGGGTTTTTAAAATTACAGTTTCTTTCCAAACTGGTTACAATTCCAGATCAGTTGATCTAGAGGCATCGTTAATTTCTAAGGAACTCTTTGCCTAGCTCTGCCCCCCTACTCTTCTCCCTCTTCAGCAGATTTTTTGGCTTGGACAAGTCAAAAGAGAAGCAGTTTGGAAACCAGAGTGGAAGTTACAGCCAAAAGACCGAACAAAGGGGTTTATATGCGGCCTCTGTTGTCACTGGACTAACAAGGAAAAGTCAGCAAGAGGGAACAATTGCCAATGTGACTGTTTCTGATTGGAGCTCCAGAGACAACGTGAGGTCTCTGCTGTACCATAGCCTTCAGAGGCCAACCATGTGGAATGTGTTAACCAGACACTACCCAAGGCAACTTTTTGAATCTATGAAACAATGAGTCCATTTTGTAAAACTTGGAGATAAGAATTTGCAAAATTGGGCAAGATAACAGTGAACAAATAAACAATGGCTAGCATAAGACACAACTTGAGTAGACATCTAGTAGCTGAAGACCATAATGGGGAGTTGGCAAACATTTTTATAGAAGGTGAAGGTTAGAAATGCCTGGACTCTTCTAGGGCACTCAGCACTCTATAGAAGGTCAAAAATTCTAACAAAATAAGCTGGTGGGAAACTAAATCCTCCCTGAGACCTAAAGGCACAGTCCCAGTCAGACAGAGAATAAAAAGTTCCAATCTCTGGCACTAGGGGAACGTTTCTATCCTCAGAGACTTAATTTTTATACCAAGTTGGGTTTTGAAACTGTAAGCTTAGAAAAAAAATGGCTACTAGCTATAATTTATGAACTGGTTCCTCTACTTAATTAACTCACCATGCATCAGTTGAGAAAATGGGTCTTGTTAAAATTATGAAGCAGTGACACCTGTTTATTAATTCAATGTGTGTTAATTGAGGCATACTGTGCGGCAAGCCTACACTAGGCAGTTGGGCAAAGAATAACATTGGATCTGAATCTCTGGAAGTACATACAAGTTGGCTGTAGAAAGAGGCAAGGAGTGGTCATTAAATCATGCCATGGCCCTATACTATGTTCTGAGATACAGCACTAGTAATTTCTAGTTCTAATCAGTGAAGCTTGACAGAGTTTGAGACAAATAAAATATAGAACATATAGCAAATAACTAGCATTAATTTTTTTCTAAAAATAGAAACATTCAGACTCCAATAAAAAGACTAAATAATACAAATGCATGAGATTTCTATCATTCTACTCAGGAGCATACATATTAAAGGCTAATTCATATTTTTCCTGTACAGTAAAAATTTATGAGAGATATAGTTCAATAATAAGATGTGATTAGTAATTTATATTCTTTGCCACTAATTTGGGGAGGGATGGCTACAAATGCTATCTTTACACCTTTGCCATCGGGAAACTGTTTTATGAACTCCTGGATGGCCACAGGTGTGTCTATGTTGTGCTATTAGGCTAAGGACGATCTCCTTGAGGAGGATGTGGAAGAAGGATGCTTGGTGGGTGATGCATGAGACTCTTATCACCTCACCAGAGGATGAAGGGTAATTACATCAGAGATTTCAGCCACATGTCAGAAGCAGCTTAATAACAGATCTAGTAAAAACTCAGAATATCATCTCAAGGAAATATATCAATAGGGGCTGGATAACCATTGAAGAAAATGCCAGAAAAGAGAGTACACATCTATGAATCTTCCTAAATTTTAAATACATGATTCTACCATTGTTTTTATTAAAGCTATATTTGATAGGTGATGCGTAGTCATTATTTTATAGTGTAAAATTGGATACTTATAAAATAATTCATACCAAACTGTAGTATTTTTGAAATAGTATTATGTAAAAGAAACCAAATCTATTTCCACTTACTCAATGAATAGAATGTTGACATTATACTATGATACAATGGAAACTTCACAGCTTCCTAGCACTTTATCATGAAAGGAGAAGGGATTGTTCTTTGTCCTTGTGATGAGCTTTTGTCCTCATGTCATACACTTGTCCCTGGAAAAGATGGGCTGGAAGGTGAAACAATAAACCCTTGACATCTGCTGTGAGCCTCCTGTGCCATTAAAGGGAATCCTAGGCTATTCTGTTGGGTTGCCAACATTCCAGGGCAAAGCAGTCAGATCTAAGCTGGGCCTATCTGTTTCTTCTATCTGCCAGGCTCAGCATGACTTTATCTGCCTATCCCCTTATTACTCTGAACTCCCTTAATTACCTGAGCCCTTTCTATCCCCAAATAGTTCCACGAACTGTATTCGGGATCAAGGTAGAGTGATGGTAGAGATACCATCTATTCCTGCTTCTCACAGATTAACAGCTAATAAACACCATGCACTGCTCTCTCCTGTGGACCTCTTCTTAAAATACAGTTGGTTTGCCAACATTAGTGTATTTAAAGCCTCCAAGATTCAGGGAAGGCTTTAGAAAGCTAAGTGTGCAAGTAAAATCTATCCAAAAACGAATCTTCTAACACAAAGAGACCATCAGTGTGCTGGTGGCTCATCTGAGAATGCCAGGGGGAATCATCATCAGCCAAAGGGAGAAGGTATTTGTTCGCACTTAAAATAATACCTCTCACTTTATTCTTGGCATGTAACAGAGCTGACCAAGTGGATTACTCAGGTAGAAGATCAGAGAGCACACTTTCTCAACAGGAAAGACCTGTCTGCTCCTAAAGGGCACATCATGTTCTTTGTGGTGGCTTCACAATGGACAGACATATGCCATAGTGTTCCCCATTCTGCTTTCCCTACATAGTCCCCGAGCCTCCCCTTCCTGACACAGGAGAAACAATTTTGAAGTAAATACTTAAAAGCTCTCCTCAAAGTCTTCAGCAGAGCTCCAAGTAACATTCTGTTTTGAGGATGTTGTGTATCATCAACAATATTCTGGGAGTCATCTGGGAAATCATTTCAGTAATTTGTACAAGGAAGTAATTGAATGGTAAAGGAACAGTGTGCCTACAGTCCAATTTACAGATTGTACAACATGAGTGAAACAGAAGCTGTGAATAAATGTATCTTCAAATATTAGGTATTTTCTAAAATCTGACAGTTTGTGGTCCTTAATGGTTGCTTACTAGGTTACAAATGAAGATAAAGTATTTGGAGATATGAACTGTTCTTTTTGGATGTAGTGTACTTTTTCTTTTCTTTTGTATAGTTATTTCTTGCTACAATAACAACTTGAGTGTATGTGTTTACTCTCCTCCTATTTCTCTTGTCCCCCCTTCTCTGTTGACTTGAGAGAACTTTGAAGTCAAACCAGCTTGACAGCTTCATTGAGCCTTCACACATTCTGGATGTGGAGTTGGCTCTCAGACAGGATGTGTCAGCCATGATGAGGTAATGAAGGTGGCTTGAGAAGCAGAGTGCTACACTTTGCTCGACTGTACTCATGATAGCCTTGACCTTAAGTGCACTTTATTATCATGCCTTTTGAGCTTCTTTGGAGGGAAAATCAGAGTTAAATTTCATCACGGTTAAGAACTTTCTTGGGAGTGATCTGAATTTGTTTCCTCTGTTCTTCCTCCAGCAGTGTAGCAGCATCCGGACCTTGCACGTTCCCAGGCTAACTTCTCTCAGTGTCTTTAGTGTGCTACTGATCAAACAACTTACCTTCTTTAAATGTCAGTGACATTTTGGGATCAATTACAAGCTGCTTTTTTTGGCTGTTCTTGTTCCAGAACTGGACTTGAAGCCATCATGGAGACTTACGCATTCTGGAGACCTCCCGTGCGCACACTAACCTTTGAGGACTTCACTACCATGCAAAAACAGCAAGGTAAAGCTTTGGGAAAGTCCTCTGCTCTGCAGACAGCAGGGAATGGGGGAGCTGGACTGAACATAGCATAGGGTGCTCTAAGTCAACATAGAGGTTACACTAATTCTTTGGGAAACAAAGACAACTTGTAGGTCCATGAAGGATAAGAACACTACTAGTTCTTCAAATGAGCTGGGCCCCAGAGTTGGCATGTCATTTGCATTCAGAACTCTTTCCTAAAACCATAGATTTCTGTGAAATTTTCTTTCATTTGCTGTTGAGAACACATCACCATCAAGGGAAACTTTATAAAGAAGAGTTTATTTTGGCTTATGGTTCTAGGGGACTGGAGTCCTAGATAGTAGAGAAGGCATGGCATGTGGGCAAGATCAGGTAGGGAAAGATCACATCTCAATTGTGCATAGGAAGCAGAGGCATAGGGCAGGCAGAGGGACAAGGCTGCAAACCCACAAAGCCTGCTTCCACTGATGTATGGCTTCCACCAAGGCTTTACCTCTTGAAGGTTCTACCAACTCTCCGAACAATACCAACTGAGGACCATCTGTTCAAATATTGGAGCCTATGGGAAGTATTTCTCATTTAAAACACAATGCAGGGTTCCTTCCTTCCTTCCTTCCTTCCTTCCTTCCTTCCTTCCTTCCTTCCTTTTTCCCTCCCTCCCTCCTTTCCTCTTACCTGTCACATTGGTGGGTTAAGTGGACTTTGCCCCACTTCTCTGTGATTTGTTTTTTAATCAGATTTGTAATCTCCCATCTCCTGTAGCTCAGTTGAAAAACTTTGGTGAGGTGTACAGAAGGATCACAGAATTTCAGCTCATACTGTCAGTCCAATCATATTTTGAGGCCCATATACCTGGGTTCCTTAGTCAAAATTTTGGGTAGAATGGTTTATGTTCCTTCTCTAAGTTTTCCCTCCCCAAAGTGCCACTGAGAATAATGTTCAGATTGAGTTTATTCTGTTCTAGTAAATATTTAACCTTGACAGAAGCCTAGTTTTTAAGTTTCTAGTTATTTGGGAGGCCATTCTAGGACACTGTAATATCTGATACCTCACACCCTTCTCAGGGGAGCAGCTAATGTTTTGCACACTGGTTTTGATTTGTGACAAACATTGCTGAAATATTTTGAGTTTTAAATATGGATATGATTAAATAATAGATTCATATGCCCCCCCCCCGGTACAGCTGCTTACAAGGCTGGGAAAGGAGGATCACAAATATAAAACCTGTCTTGGTTACAAAGTAAGTTCAGGCCAGTTTTTACAACTTTGTGAGACCCTGTCTGTCCCAATTTGCTTTAGTTGCTATGACAAAGCACCAACTAAAAGGAACTTGGGGAGGGAAGGACTCATTTGCTGACAGGTTGTAGTCCATCAAGAAGGAAAGCCAAGGCAGGAACCTGGAGGCAGGGGCTGAGGTAGAGACCATTAACATTGCTCACTGGCTCACAAAGAGGCTCATGCTCAGTTTTCCTTCTTATACAATTCAGGACCACCTGCTCAGGGGTGGCACTAGCCACATCAGTCATTAGTCAAGAAAATGCCTCATAGATGCCTTCAGGCCAGTCTGATGGAGGAAGTTCCTCAGTTGAGAGGAAGTCAACTTCCCAGGTGACTTGAGTTTGTGTCATAGGCAAAAGTCATCACTGTCATATCTCTCTCAATCTCTCTCTCTCTCTCTCTCACACACACACACACACACACACACACACACACTCACAAGTAAAAAGGGGGCTAGGTATTTAATTAAGTTGTAGAGCATTCATATAGGTACTCAAGGACTTAGCTTCCATTCTTAGCACTGTGAAAGAAACAGGTATAGACACAAGTTAGACCGCTTGAATCGGGTTCTTATCATTACTTCCTCTTAGTATTGGGGCCCTCATTAATTTCTCAGCCTTTTTGCCACTCAGTTTTACTTCCTTCATGCTCTCCAAGAACATAATATATTCTTGTAAATATTAAGTGAGGCAGGCCTTTAAAAACCTAACAAGCTCTCAGTACACCGTAAATAGTTGTCATGCATTGACAATGACCATCATGGTCACCCTGATGGCCCCTTCCCCTTGTACCAGGATGCCTGTGCCTGGGAACTGTTGTTTTTCTGATGATTAAATATTTGAGACATGATTAGGCAATGATTCTTAACCAGGGCTCTGTTGAGTGAGCAAACCAGCATTTCTTTCTCATTCTTCCATGGCCCTACCACACCCTAATAGTCCATTCAGATTTTGAATCCATCCAAAGATTAAATAACTAACTCGTTCAAAACACATGATCCAATTGTCCCTGGAAAGAACCTCACAGACACCTGAACATGTGCACTTCTAATCTTGATGTGTTTCAGTCTAGTCAATTTGACAGCCATGATTGACAATCACACTTAGGGAAGGTGACTAAGCCAGTATAAACAGGAAACTAAGAATCCATGTATGTTATAGCCAAATATAATGGGATCCTGTCATTCTCTGATGGATGTTTTAAATAAAATTTGTGCCTTGGTTTCCCCTTATATACAGTAGAGATATTTATGTGATAAAACTGAACTTTTATGAGTGGTGATCCAAATGATTTGAGAGCTGTGGTGCTGAAAAGAATGATTCCAATTGCACTACAATTAGTATTTTGTCTCCCTCCATGGAGACATGAACCTGGCATTTCAGAACTCTCCCTTCTGCTCAAGAACTAGTAGACATCGCCGCAGATTTCAACACCACTGGTGTTTCAGTTTTGGTCAGGCAATTAAAGCATTACAATTATGGTCAGTGTCTGTTGGTGACTGGATTTTCATTCATTTGATTGGTAGTAGTTGGAAGCTGGACAGTGAGAGAGATTATGTACTTGACACATCATATTAATAAAATATTGAGGGGCTGGAGAGAAGTCTCATCAGACAAGAACATGCACTGTTCTTGCAGGGGACCTGAGCTTTGTTGCCAGCACCATGACATGTGACCAGCAACTGACTGTCTATAACTCCAGCTCCAGGAAATCTGACTCTTCATTCTAAGAGCACTTGCACTCCCATGAGCACAGACCTTACCCTACACACACACACACACACACACACACACACACATAATTAGAGACAAACCATTTTTAAACTATTGAGAAAATAGTTCAGCGAACATTATCTCTTAAACTGTAAAGTCATTGCAATGATTCAAAGATGACTAATTGACACAGGTCTCTCTGAGTGAAGGAGTAATGCAGATCCCCTTGCACAAAATTATTAAAAATATTGCATATGATTATTTTAGGTTATGTGCATAGGCATATATGAAACAAAACATGGATTTTGTGTTTTGAAGTTAGGGTTCTATTCCTGGAACACCAGATGTATATATAAATATTCTAAAAATCTGAAAAAAAATCTTCAAATTCAGAATATTTCTGGTCTTAAGAATTTCAGATCATAGTTACTCAGCCTGTAATGGATAACAGATTGTACATTTCCCTCCCTAGGGCAGTAGTTCTCAACCTTCCTAATGATGTGACCCTTTAATACAGTTCCTCATGTTGTGATAACCCCCAACCACGAAATTATTTTTGTTGCTACTTCACAATTGTAATTTTGCTTACTGTTATGAATTGCAATGTAAATATCTGTGTTTTTCAATGGTCTTCAGGCGACCCCTGTGAAAGGGTCATTTGACCCCCATAGGGTCGAGACCCACAGGTTGAGAACCTCAGCCCTAAAGTCACATAAGCTTAATGTGTTCAAAACTGACCTAAGACCCTCTCCTGAGAGAAGGCTCCCACATCGACTTGTCATCAAGGGTGTTTTTCCGGACCCATCCTCATAACCTATCACTAATGTACTTGAATCTGTCCACATCGCTAATGCCCCCACCAGGCTCTGATGCATCCTCATCTCTCAACTGGATGATTGTGATGTCCTCCAAAGCCTCTATATTTTGCTCCAAGAAATTCTGCATTCTTGGTTCTAGTCAGTGTTTCAAAAAACACACATCTGCTCATACCTACTCTATACCATAACTTGCTTCAAATTCTTCAGAGGCCACAATATATTTTTGTTCTCTTAACATAGGTCACTAGGTCTCTAAAATACAGATAGTAACAATGAGGATTAGATAAGTTGGTACCTTAAGGTAAACTATTTACAAAAGCACCTAGGATTTACTAAGTACTTAAGGATGTTCCCTATAATTATCCTTTACCCTTCCTGCCTCCCCTGTGCTACAGCATCATTGTCCCTGCTTTCATTTTTCAGATGTGTAGTGCTCTTTCTTGTCACATGCTGTTTCCCTGCCTAGAGGGCTCATTTTTACTCACTCACTTTCTTAGTACTACCCTCTGTTTGAAATCTCAGCTCAAGCAGCACTTCCTTGGGGGAATTGTCTCTGCCATTGCAGAAGGTTAAAGCCTTCTAGGGTATCCCCTTGTTTGTGTCATTCTTTGTTTAATATCTTTCATTGATATATTTCTCAGAACTTTTTCCCTTATGATTAAATTCCTGGGTCCAGGCATAATATCCAATTCACATTTGAAACTCAAATAGGAATTGAATGACTACACAAACTCTCTTAGGTGCTATTAATAGGGGAATATTGTTAATGTTCTTGGCAAGGATTCACTAACTCTGTGTTTAAATTTGAAGGGAAAGGAGAGATTAGTGAAAAATAGAAATAATAATAGCTAGCAATTAGTTAGTGGAGGGAAGGGTGGTGAAAAGCTGACTGGTAGGTAAGATAGGAGAAGTGCAGGTGTCTCATGGTACTGTAGGTAGACTACAGATAACATTAATGTACTCTATTTCTAAGCACTAAAGGGGATTATTAACTTTTGAAGAATTGTTTATTATTTAAAATTTTTATGTATTTTGATCATATTCTTTCCTCTCCCCTAATCCTCCCAGATCTTTCCCATATGCTTTCCTAAGTTCATGTTCTCTCTCTCTTTAAAAAACTCTCTCCCAAAGCCCCAAAAGACACAGGAAAAATCAAAACAAACAAACAAAACCCAGCAAGACAAAAAACACAAAACAAAAAAAGACACAAGGAATGCTTGAGGAGATATATCTTAATAATGATTTTAATATTATGTAACATGCTCTTGTATTAAAACATAATTCTCATATAGGTGACCATAAAGAATATATTCTTTATTTTCATTTTCAAAAAGCGAAGTTCAAAAAAGGGAAGTGACCATACTTGTCTGCAGGGGATGAGCTCAGGAGAAGAAATGGGCACCACCATCTTGGGACTCTACAAACCTCAATTAACACTGGGCTTCCAATGTCACCTTATTGAGATCCTACCATTGCTTATTTCTATCTTTTGAAATGTATCTTTCTTTACCTCTTCTAACTATTTGGCTGTGCTTCATAAACCAATCAGAACATAACATCTTGATATTGTAATTTGTTCCTCTTTTATCTTCAGGTGATTTGTGAGTTTGGACTTGGCTTTCAGAATCCCTTTCTTGTTGTGATCATTTCTTTGTTGTATTTTATATATGTCTTTCCTGTGTGTGTACCATACCGACACACACACACACACACACACAATCATGTATCACCTCATGCATGTAAAGGTCAGAGGACAACTTCCAGAGTCTGCACTCTCCTTCAATCATTTGAGCCCCGGTAATCCCACTCAGGTAAGGTTATCAGGTGTGGTGGCCTGTGTCTTTACCTGCTGAGCCATCTTGCCAACTCTTAGATGGTTTTATTTATTTTTTTAAACAGCATCTGCTTTTCTATTCTCCACATTGCGTTCCTTACTTGGTATAAATGTGCCTTCATGAAAAGTCATCTCTTTGAAAACCACCCACCTTTGTAACTAATTGTTTAATTTGATCTTACTGAGATGGACTGGGGAAGAGAAGAAACTTGTCTGATTTCCTCCACCACTTAAGAGATTATGCACTTGAACTTAAGACAGGTAGCTCATCAGATCCTCTTTCAGCAGAGCCAAGTGTCTGTCAGGCACCCAAACAATTAAAGTCCCTTGTTATTGAATGTCAAGGGCTTTGATCACACCTTCCACTTGACAAAGAGTTCATAGATCATCTCTCCTTCTCATTTCCATGTTCTTCTCCAGATTTATCCTAATATTCTCAGACTTTCAGATTCATACTAAAAAAGTTGTAGAGTCAGAGACATAAATCAATTAGAATATTTATTTTAAGTAGAATAAAAATACCAAACAAAATAGGAAATTAAAAGAGCAACTCACTGTCTTGTAAAACAGAAACAATTAAGTGGCTTCTTTAGACAAATTCTGAGTTAGGGGCCTAAGCGAGATCACTGTGACTTAAATGTGCCTCTTTTCTTTAACTCGGCTCTCCTACATGGTAATGTCATTCTCAATTGTCCTCTGTGGTAGCTTAGATAGCATCTTTTGCCCTAAATATTTTTGCTTCATCTCTAAGGGGAAAGGGCATATGCCTCTAATCAAGGGCTTTCAGCAAATCTCACCAAGTCTCATCGATTCTAATTGGGTCCCTTCAGAACCAATTACTGTAGTGGTGGGAGAAATATGATGCTTTGCTTTTCCAGGCCAGGTACACATGCCTTTCCTGGAGGTGACGCATGAAAGTGGATGAAAGCTCAGTTCCAGTGAGAACACTGTTCCCTTAGGAGAAGCAGATTAAATGACAGTGACAGCAGATGCATGTGGCAACAAGGAAGACTGAAAATGAACATGGAAAGCAATCGAGGGGGGCTAAGAAGCGGGGGTGGCACGCCTAGGGAACGCGGCAAAATAGGACTAGGTACAGAACAGAGTGACTGGATGAGGCTATTTGAAGGAGAACAAATTTGGAGCTACACAGGGCTTTACATTTTATGGAAAAGGATGAACAAGGTTTCTGTCTTTCTATTGTGGGAACTGTACAATTCCCATTAGGACCACGATGCTCATATTTGCATCATGAGAAAGCCTCTCATCTCAACAGAGGATAATTTCTCAGTTGCCATACACATTAAACTTTATGACCTATGGCTTCTTCACGGGGATCAGCTCATGGGCTGCTGCTGTTTTACCTTTTACATGTCTGAACACATTGAGAATCAGCACCCTTCAGGGACAGAAGTCATCAAGTGAAGAGAGAAGAGCCTAGCCAGTAGGACAAGTAATTATATGGAAATTTATTCTTTACTCATCCAGATACAGTTTTGTCTTACTGGTTTTTAGTGTGTGTGTGTGTGTGTGTGTGTGTGTGTGTGTGTGTGTGTGTGTAACACAATGAAATAAGTGCAAAAGGAAGCTTTGAAAACCCCCATATTACAATCTGGAAGTGTTCAATTTAAAGATGCAAAAGTCAGCAGGTTTGGTATTCAGGATTTTCATGGACACATTTAACTTGTCTTTATGGTACACCAGTGTATTCTAGGTTATTGTCCTCATATGGGATCACTGCTAAATATGCATTCTTGGTTGTTTAGGCTCTTAGCCTTGAATATTGGCACAAGTTAATGTTGGATATACATTTTAATGTGTGCCTCCTCACTATGGTCACTGAGTAAAATAGGATGTAGAAGAGCTGCAGTGGTGGAAATTAATTCTGCGTTACCTGAGAATATGAATTTATTAATGGTATTATGTTTCAATCCCTTCTCCAATGTGGGCTAGGATCTCTGAGGACAATGGGGAAGGCACTAATGTATTTGCTTGTATCCTATCCATTCTGCTTTGCTTGATCTGAGAAGAAATAGAACCATGGAACAGCCCATTTCCTCCATGGACTCGCAGGGCTGGGAAGAAGTCTAGACCATTCAAAGAGGAACTATAGCACCTCTGGGAACATAGCTCAGGTGGGCCCAGGGCTGTCAATTAGCTCTGTCTTCCATCACCCACACCATGGAGGTTATTTTAGCTTGAAACAATATGGCACATACATCTTGTGACATCATGTTCATTAGTGTGTTTAGAGGTCAAGATGCCAAGTGTCTTCCTGGACAGGAGCCAGCCCTTTGAGCCATTTCCATCGGAGTGCACATTTTTCAAGGTTTCCTTCTTCATCCTTTACTCCTCTTAGGAAAGAGCATGTTTTATGCCTATGTATGCCAAAATATGGTCACTCTTTAATTTATCAAGACATACCCTAAAAGGTTTGACATTAAAAATCCCACTTACATAACTATGGAGCCCAAAGCTTGAAGAGGCTAATTTACTAAGGTCTCACTAGAAGGCAGCAGGGATTGGAGCCAGGCTTGTTGAGGTCTACAGTCCACATTTATCCATTAAGCAACTTTATATCAAGATGCTCAAAGAATTCATAATCTTGCATGGGCAAAGGAGATGGGCGTGAACAAAGGGGACACCATGGTGGGCAGGGAGGCAAGCTTTACTTTGAGTGGCAGTCCTGATCAGCCCAGCCTGGCTTCCCACACTGCCCTGGCTCTTTTATGATGAGAGGTCTCTGCTTAGTGCACAGGGAGGGCGGGCTGCCTCCCTAAGCTAATTTCGCATTTGGTTGGCACTCCCAATCTTGTTTAACATCTGACAATCTATTAGATTGTAGGAGAATAAGGACTTCTCAGTATTTCAGTTCGCTTTTCTACAAAATGAATACCATAGTCCTCTCTCTCTCTATGCGGATTTTGAGAACTAGTTATTATCTGTATTGAGTACTTTAAATACATAACAATGTTTCTTCAAAGTAGATGGAAGCAACGTGACCCTCTTTTGGATAGGTTCGCTTTCTCCTTCAAACACTTGCTCATATGGAGGCTTCCACCCCCTGAAGCTCAGCAGGCCACCAAGTCTCATTTTCAGAATGTCATTTAAAAGCCAAAGCAAGCTGACTACAAACTTTTTAACATGTGCCTCTCATCTGCTCAGCAGAACCCCCTGTAACTTGTTAATAGTTCCCTTCTTTTTTTTTTGGTAGTGAAACCAATTGAGGCCTTAAATCAGTACCATCCGTTCCATCTTGGTCCATCTGAGAAAACCATTTAGAGTTGTGGAAAGTCATCTGCTCCATCTCTCACTTCCGGATGCAGGGCCAAGGCCAGCGCCTGATGGAGCTTACCTACAACAGGATAGGACAGTGTGCTGAACAGGTGGTCTCCTCTGGGGCCATGTAAATACCAGACCAGAGAGAGTGGGACTAGCTTTCAAAGACAGGAGACTATATTCACATCTCGTAAAGCACAAATCTCTTTACAGTGGGAGTCGAGTTTCCCTGCTGTGGCACAGCACTTACTGCAGTGAAGTTCATGGATGGCATTTAGGGTGGAAAAGCAAGCAAATGTACAGAATGCCTCAAGGAGATGAAAATAAATCTCCGAGCTCTCTGTAGGATGTAGAGGGAGAGGAGGCCACGTAGCTAGTTATTCAGCAGCAGGAAACATAAGATGGTCCAGTTCTGTTTCTGGACTCTTCTCTTCCAGAGTTCCCTTATTAAAATGATTTCCTGGAAAGTACTTGGAGTTGACTATTAATACTTTTAATTCTTGTACACAGCTATAAAAATGAGGGAAACTGAGGCTCACTGGTACAAGCCCTTCCTTCCACTGCTGCAGAGAGTTCAGAGGTAGACTTCACAGTGTGTGGCTGTAAACTGAAGGAAGCCCCTCCCACTATGACCAGCTGTAGGTAGTTTTTGACAATGTCAGCCACATCACAGACTGTCAAACAAAAATAAATTTTTTTAGGGTTCTTATGGGAATTTATTATGAAAAGAGGAGAAATTTCTGACATTAACAGCTGATTGGATTGCATTAAATTCCAGTTAATTCCGAAAGTTTATTATGGAAATTTCCTTTGACTATGGAGGAGATGATGTTAGTTGAGCTATAACAAGTTGACTCTGAACAAAATACTAACTAAGCCAAATCTTTACTTCTACCACCAATACTACTACTTTGCCTGTGGATCTAGACCGAGGCTGTTTGTTTCCTCTATCCTGTTCTTCCTTTCCTACAATACTATAGATATTTTTCCAATATCTCTGGAATGTTCCTTGTTTTCTTCATAGATTAAAACAAAACCAAAATTTATTACTGCTCTTTTTCACCTGAAAAATCATTACCTCTTAATGATGTTTAGCTCCCTAGAGGCTCAACAAGAGTTATCAATAACCAGAGTCAGGTTGCCCCCTGAAAGCCTGTGATTACCAACAATTAGAAGTGCCGAACTGATACGTGGAAGAGAATTCTATAAAGAAGGATTCTAGGGAGGACGAAGCATCAAATATTCTAGAATTCTGTGAAAGATCAGTACAACAAGCACTGATTGCCTTCAAAGTCCATTGGTAGAGGCAGGGAGTGGATGCTTCCTGCCCCGGAGAAAGATGGGTCCTACCAAGACCACTTTTGGTTTTATTATTTGGAGAATATCTTTGATGAAGATTGACTTGAACTGATTCTTAGTTTCATGTGGCCTCATCCATTCATCCAGTCTGCCATCTCCATGGCTGATGATCAGCGCACTGCAAGACAGATTCAGGGTCCTTTGGGAAAAGGGTTTTGGAAGTCTTCTATAGGAGAGTGCAGCTTCTGCACCTGAAATGTACACTCACAAGCTCTGCCCCATATACACTGATTCAGAAACCAGATGGACTCAGCAATTTGTTTTCATAGGTCCTCCAGCTGACTCACACTGGTCTGGGTACTGTGAAACAGGAACTCATATTGTATCATTAGCGTTACAATGGGTGCACATTAGAGGAGCTTTGAAATACTGCTCACATAGAATTCTCATGCCCAGAAACTCTCCATTAGTTGGTTTGAGGTTGAATCTGGGAATAGCAGCATTTTCAAATGGCAGGACTTTTCAGCTTCTGAACCTCTGATCTTACTGGATTCGTCGTCACTGATGAAGAAACTGCAATCTATGGAGAGCGAGGGAGGTAATAGGGCCATAGGGTTAATGTATGGGATTGACAGCAGAATCCATTCCACAACCATTCAAGTTAGCTTATGACTAGTTTGGCCTTATGCACATCCACACTCAAGTGCTCCAAGTTCGACTCTTACTCCAGTCTCCGACTTGGCAGGCTCCTGTGAAAGAAGATCAGGAGACCCTCAGTGATTTTGTTTCAAGTTAGTCCGGATTCACTTCAGCCTACATCTTATAATTATGCTTGTCGTGTGTCTTGGATATAACAGACCTCCAGTTCAGTGCCGTAGGTACCCAGGCCTCTTTCCTATGCCTTCTCGGGCTTCAGTCCTGCCCTGCTACCCTGTTCCATTCCCGTGAGGTTAGTGTCCTGCTTTTGTATTCTATTAAAGATTACAAGACAGGATATGGTCACTGGATGAAATATATACTTTACACATTTGCCTTGAGCATGGGAAAAACTTAGCTAGTGGCTTCTACTGCTGATCAGTGTAAGTCTTATCAGGAAGTGACTTTGATGGTGAGAATATAAAAAATGAACACGAGGCTTGTTTTAATTTTTAAAAGTATGACTAAGACTCTTACAGAAAGAAATGCAAAGACACTACTGGTCTCTTGTCATCCTTTGTCCTCTCCTTTGCAATGTGTGTTCAAACATGTAATGATGTCTTATGATGTAAAAGGAAGCTACTGATCGGTAAAATTCTCATATATTTGGCCTGGACAGACTCATTGTAATCAATGAAATTTATGTTTTATTTTTCAGGGGGCAGTACAGGTACTTCCCCAACCACCTCCAGTACTGGGACACCGTCTCCTTCGGCATCTTCTCATCTCCTATCTCCGTCTTGTTCTCCTCCAACTTTTCATTTGGCCCCTAATACTTTCAATGTGGGCTGTCGAGAAAGCCAGCTGTGTAATCTAAACCTCTCTGATTATCCACCATGTGCCCGAAGCAACATGGCTGCCTTACAGAGCTATCCAGGGCTGAGTGACAGTGGCTACAACAGGCTCCAGAGTGGCACGGCTTCAGCCACTCAGCCCTCTGAAACCTTCATGCCTCAGAGGACTCCATCTCTGATCTCAGGAATACCAACGCCTCCCTCGTTGCCCAGCAACAGCAAGATGGAAGCCTATGGTGGCCAGTTGGGGTCCTTCCCCACTTCCCAGTTTCAGTATGTCATGCAGGCAGGTAATGCGGCCTCCAGTTCCTCATCACCACATATGTTTGGTGGCAGTCACATGCAGCAGAGCTCCTACAATGCCTTCTCCCTCCACAATCCCTACAATCTATATGGATACAATTTCCCCACTTCCCCCAGGTTAGCTGCAAGCCCAGAAAAACTGAGCGCATCTCAAAGCACTTTACTCTGTTCTTCCCCTTCCAATGGGGCTTTTGGAGAGAGGCAGTACCTACCCACAGGGATGGAGCACAGCATGCACATGATCAGCCCTTCAGCTAATAATCAGCAGGCTACCAACACTTGTGATGGCCGTCAGTATGGGGCGGTCCCAGGCTCCTCCTCCCAGATGTCAGTACACATGGTTTAAAGAGCAGTGCAAACCCCACGGAGGTGATGGCAGTCAAGACTCCAGAATCTCTGTGAGTGGTTCTTCCTCTTCGGGAGCCCCGTGCCTGGGGAAAATAGGAATTGTGCGTTTGTTTTTGTTTTGTTTTTTTCTGGATAAGGAAAACAGAACAGCATAGAAACCACTGAAGGATCCTTGGAGTGTGCATCATCCATAACTCAGTGGTCATTCTCCTGCCTTCCAAAATCTTAGTTTTACAAAAGCAATGTATGACAGAGTGGCGTTGAAGGGAAGAGACTGAATAATAATTTTATAACAATGTTGAAGGAAATGCTAGCATGTAGCATCCAAGAAAAGTTTTACACACACACACACACACCCATACAAACTTACATGGATATATTCATGTACACACAAAGTAATGCAAATACAAACATCATACACACTGACTCTGAACTGGGTGAACTCTGTGAAGGGAAGCCCAGAATGGGTGCTTTCACCAAAAATTTGTGGGTGTATAATACTAGATGAATTGGGCCACCATTAGCCATTAGCCTTTCTCCTTTGCAGCTTACCATGTTTCTGGAATGAACCATGTGTACCTAGAACCTCTCCTCATCACAGAGGTGAAAAGGTATCAGTGGTACAGCTGGACTTGGCTTCCTGAGAAAGATTGCTCTTTAAACTTTTGGCTTTCTTCCTTCAGTGTGCCATCATTGATGTTACAGTGATGCCTGCCAAAGAACGGGGTGAGCAAAGTTGGGAGAGAGAAAGAGAATCAAGGGCAGGAGAGAGTGGACAGCAAGACTGAGAAGATGTGAATAAATGAGGAGATGTAATTCACCAAGGAAAATTGTTTGGGTTTGTTTAGCTTGTAAAGTTATAGAAAGAATGATGGTGTTATTGGTGTGTAAGCCTCTTTGGGACCCTGTGTATAGTCAAAGGTACCAATGAGAAGGGCTAGGGATAAGGAATACTTCTTGATTCCACAGCTTTGGCTATAATGACCCAGTACAGAGGCGCAGTGCATGGGAGAGTGGTTAGGCGTAGCCTAGCAGGGTGAGGGAAACAGGTGTCAAGAATGAAGAATGGTTTTATCTCCCAGGTGATACCAAAAACAGTCACAAAAGATAGACCTGGCCTCACATGCCAGATCCAAAGTACTGACCTGGACAATCTGCCCCTAGTCCCCATGTAAGAGAAACCCCGACACAGTGGAGAGAACTACAGATGGGTCTTCTGGCCCTTTTATATCTGCCTGTAGCTCTCCATTTTAATCAAATAATTCATTGCATTCTGAAGTTTGGGGATTGTTTTTTTTTCTTTCCTTTCCCTTTCAGTTCCTTTAATGATAAGAATACAAGTGACGTTGGTGCAAGCTAACATTTTAAAAAGGTGTGGAAACGCAAATGATACCAAGTAAGATAATACTGATATTATTAAGATTTTTTTTTTGTTTTGAGGTGTTGTAGATAAATGTATTTATATGCCTAGTGGGTTATTCAATATTATGAATATTAAAAAGGGGGCAATAAAAGGGTATGTAAAATATGTATGAAGAAAAGGTGTATAAAAGTTTGCCCTTATGAATGGAACTGTTTCTGAGTGCCAAGCACAGAAAGCCGCTAAATAAAATCATTGCAATTGTTTTCTGTGTGTTTGTTCATATTGAAAAAAAAACTAGTTGTGTGCATTTGTATTCTGTTTTACAATAAGTCAAACACTTTCATGTGTGTTATCCTATGTGAGTTTTGTGCAGATAAAATACAGTCAATATTATTCTAATTTTTTTGGTGAGTAGCTGAGCTACTCAAAAGTTGGGTGAATTATCCAGGACCACACAAACAATCAGAGAAAGAACTAAGACCTGGAACTACATTTTCATATGTAACAGGGTGTTCACTTGCATATTAGCTGCTCAGATATGGTCCAATAGCAACCTTTAAGGTTGCTGTGTGCCAGGTACCCTATCATTTTATAATGACTCATCAACAATTCTGTGAGATGAGTGTGGTTTTAATAATTACATTTATAGATCTGGAAGCAGTTTTATAGAGGGTCAAATGCTTGGCCAAGGTCCTCAGGTAGCAAGTGGTAGAATGGTAGGCTAATCTAATGTCTGTGCTAATAACACTATGTTATGCCAGAGTATCCTGTCATTTGGAAAATCAGAAACAGAGGTATATTCTAAAAGACCAAGTCAGGAACTGACTCTGTGGCTGGATTTTGCTTTATATGTTCAACCATGCATTAAGACCCCCTTTTTAACAAATCCTGAAGCATGGGAAGAGTGATCTTGATCTGTTATGCATAAGTTCAACTTATAAAAACTAATGAGGAGTGAGGGCCATGCCATTTCCAAACACTATTACATACTTTAGGCAAGTCCCACAATATCCATAAAGGATAGATAAGGGAGAAATTGTTGCTTTTAAATGGAGATATGGAACCACAAATCCTGCTCCTGCCCTGCTTATGTGATTGGGAAACAATGAAGCAGAAACATAACATTTACTCTTACCTCTACACTGCATAGTGTCCTATTGGATAGTCACACTGGTTATCCACAGACTTATTTTACTGACATTATATATGGGCAGATTGGGATGCTGGACACTGTACTGACTCACTGGAGTTAGTGGCTGGGGACAAAAAAAAAACCCACTTTTTTTTTCAGGATGTCCATTGCATTTGAACATGAATTTCTTTAGTGAATTTCCATAGAAAATGATAGGGCATCATTGAATAATTTTGCCATGCTGTTTTCCTTACAAAACAGGATAGATGCACATATGAACTCACAGAGACTGTAGCAGCATGCACAGGACCAAGTTCAAGTTAGGTAGAGTCCCAGTGCTGAGAGTGAGAAATAGATAGCAGCTCATATCCCTAATCAGGAAGCTATCTCCAGCTGACAAACAGCTTCCAAAGGGAAAAGTAAAATTTCCCCAATCAATTCTCCATGGGAATGTAAATCACACTTAAGAGTAGGCTGCATGCCCAGCAGTATATGGTAACACTGGAAAAATTAAAGGGAATTTTAGTAGAATTTTCACCAAATATTTTTTTCATTGGGCAGTTTTTGTCTATCATTTATCTGTCATCTATCTATCAATCTCTATCTATCTATCTATCTAACTATCTATCTATCTATCTATCTATCTATCTATCTATTTTCACTTCCTGACTGCAGTTTTTCTTCCCTCCTCTCCTCCCAGTTTCTCTCCCCCACCTCCCCTCACTTCTCCACTCTTCCTCCCTTTCTCTTCAGAAAAGGTCAGACTTTCTATGGATATCAACTGCCCATGGCATATCAAGTTGCAATAAGATTAGGCACCCCTTCTCCTATTAAGGCTAGATCAGGCAACCTAGTAGGAGCAAAGATTGGGGGACAAAAATATTTGTTTATTTATTCAAGTTACATCTCAATCATAGTCCCTTCCTTTCTCCCTCTCTCAGTCCCACTCTCCTACTCTCTTCCCCTTCACCCTCCTATCTGCTTAAAAAAAACAAAATTAAGTTGTATGTTTTCCCCCACAACATCACCCCCATTTAGTCCAATAAAAGGCTCTTTTTCTCATAACAATAAATACAATACAAACAATAAGAATAATTGGGCCACAATTATGAAAATTATAAGGTATACATCCCCAATGTCCAGTTCCTATATATTTAGCAACTGATAATAATATTCAATTATCTATCTATCTCAATGAGTTTAAAGTTCTATACCTAACTCAGTTTCCATCCTAACTTGCCTTACCAACTTAAAAACATCTTCTTAGACCTAGAATACCTTTTTAATTCCTACACAACTTATAATTTAGCTATGAGACTATAACTATCTAGTCTTCAACCACATCAGAGACCTGAGCAGGATAAATATATCTGAATATACAGGAATTGCAGAGCCAGCAGCTTCCAAAACTAGTAAATGACAGCCAACTGGCTGCCTGGACAACTCCCCAACTTCTCTCAAAACATTGGAGCATCTATCTTCAGTCTCTTGGCCCAGTATCTCTGACAGGCATTAATTGTAAAGCAGAATTATGAAGGACTTTTCTACCCCGCGGGAACAAAAAATCTTAATCATTGCTTTGATTGTATAAATAGCTCGGAAAGTGGTATGCCAGTTGATCCCATTAGCCATAAAATTGCTGCCATACTAGTTGAGACAATGTCAGTTCAATAGCTCCACGAATTTGAGGCTATTTGATCATGATTTGTCTTAAAACATGAGAGACTCCTATTAGGAAACCATAAGTTACCCCTCTGCAAGAATGGTAGAACAAAACTATGTTGAGATATTTGGTTGTTTTGTTCTAATTTATTAGTAGACCAAGCACTGTTCATTGGTTTAATGCCTCTGAGGTCCTCAATAATAAATAATCATAATATGGCATGCAACAAGCTTGGTATGGAGAATCCCATGTTTTTATTTAGAAACAACAACAGAAAAGAACTGGGTATGGTGGTGCATGCCTTTAATCCCAGCACTCGGGAGCCAGAGGCAGGCAAATCTCTGAGTTAGAAGCCAGCCTTGTCTACAAATCGAGTTCTAGGATATCCAGGGCTTCACAGACAAACCTTGTCTCGAACCTCCCCCCCAAAAAAAAACAATCATTTAGATGATTTTTCAAATTAGATAAAATTTAGAGCATCAAATAAGACACATTTCTTTAATTTTGGCTCTTTAAGAATAAATTAAGCCACTTATACCCATACTATGGCATGTGTTTCATCTGCACCTGGTGATGTAGGGAAAAATAACAGACAGTGGATAAAGAACTTTTCAAGAGGGGCCTGGAGAGATGTCTCAGCAGGGAAGAGTACTTGTTCCATCTGGAAGGAGGATACAGGTTTGATTTGAAGCACTCACATAGTAGTCTACAACTATCAAGAAAATCTAGTTAAATGGGATCTGACACACTCTTCTGATTTCTGTGAGCACCATGCATGAACGTAGTGCACATACTTAAACACAGGCAAAACATACATAAAATGAATCAAAATATAATTCAGGAGAATTTGTCAAGAATATGTTCTTATGCCAAGATCGGTGGAGAAAAGCTCATGAAGTGGCAACTGTACGGAAAGAGCTATAGGCAACTGAGAAAAGCTGGGAGCAGGAGAGCTGGCCCTCCCTGGGGTACAGCGCACCAATTGGTTGCCCAGTGCCAAATGCTCATCCCTGCAAGCATACATACAAATAATATTAGACAAGCTGAACAGATTATACTTAGGAATATATGTGTATATATGTATACCTATATGTATGTAATAACAGTGAATGAAGAGGCAGTGAATTTGAAGGAGAGAAGCAAAGGATATATGAAAGGATTTGGAGAGAGGAAAGGGAAGGGGTAAATGTTATAACTAGATCATTGTCTCAAAAAGGAGAAGTGTATTCTTACAGTTTTTAATAAAATCATAAAAGATCATTATATTTTATATCCTGTTATATGAAAAATGGTGTTTTTTAGAAGGATCATTCTTTTTTTCTATTAACTTTCAATTTATTTCAGAGCCATTTATCCAGTTTGGGCATTATTTATATTTTAATTCTCCTCTCTTTTGCTCATTACCTATTTGGCCATTTTATTTTATTTTTAAATTTTATTTCTTCAAGTTACATCTCAATCGCAATCCCCTCCCTACTCCCCCCTCCAGTTCCACCCTCTCACCCTCTTCCCCCTGACCCCCCCATCCACTTCCTTTTTTTTTAAGTTTATGGTATATCTCCCTCCCCTTAGACAGCTTCCCCTTTCAGTCCAACAAATGGCTCTTTCTCTTATAACAACAAATACAATACAAAACAACAGAAATTATTAGGCCACAATTATGAGAATTATAAGGCTTAGCATACATTCCCAATGTCCAGTCTATATGTATTTGGCACTTGACTTTAGCATTCTACTATCCAACCATCTCCATGAGTTTGAAGTTCTATATCCTAACTCTCATCACAATTTTAAAAATATCTTCTTAGATCCAGAACACTCTCTTGATTCCTAAACAACTCAAAATTTAACTATGGGACTCTAGCTATCTATTCTTCAACCACCTCAGAGACCTGAGTGGGATAAATATATCTGATTATATAGGAAGTGCAAGGCCAGCAGCTTGCAAAACTAAGAAATGACATACCAGTGGCTGCCTGGACAGTTCCCAATTTCTCTCCATACATTACAGCATCAATATTCAGCTGTTTGGTCCTGTTTCTCTGACAGACATTGATTGTAAAGCAGGAGTTATGAAGGACTTGCCTATCCTGTCCTGGCAGAGCTAGGCTGTCGACTTACTTGCTTCCAGGTTTTGTACTATGGGGACAGCATTCTCTCTATAGTTGAAGCAAGGGATTTTTTTTTTTTTTGCCAAGTGATAGGCTTGCCAATAATTCAACCATCTCCCACTGGAGATTCTTTGATGATCATCTTCTACTTGGAGTAGAATAGGGGGCACTGGCAGGAGCTGACATGTCTCGATATCAAAAAAATCTTAAGTTAAGAAAACCTCTTTGAACCAAATGAACCTAACAGATCTCTACAGAATATTTCACCCAAACACAAAAGAATACACCTTCTTCTCAGCACCTCACGGAACCTTCTCCAAAGTCGACCATATAGTTGGACACAAAGATAGCCTCAACAGATACAAAAAAATTGAAATAACCCCTTGTATCTTATCAGACCACCATGGAATAAAGCTGGACTTCAATAGCAAAAGAATCAACAGAAAGTCTACACTCACATGGAAATTGAACAACTCTTTACTAGAGGACCACTGGGTCAGGGAAGAAATAAAGAAGGAAATCAAAGACTTCTTAAAATCCAACGAAAATGAAGACACAACATACCCAAACCTATGGGACACAATGAAAGATGTGCTACGAGGAAAGTTCATAGCACTAAGTGCCTTCAAAAAGAAAATTGTGACAGCTCATATTAGCGAATTAACAGCTAAACTGGGTGAATTGGAAAAAAAAGAAGCAAACACTCCCAAGAGGAGCAGAAGGCAGGAGATCATCAAACTTAGGGCTGAAATCAACAACTTAGAAACAAAAAGAACTATACAAAGAATCAATGAAACCAAGAGTTGGTTCTTTGAGAAAATCAACAAAATAGACAGACCCTTAGCCAAATTAACTAAAAGACAGAGGGAGAAAACACGAATCAACAAAATCAGAAATGAAAAGGGAGAAATAACAACAGACATTGAGGAAATCCAGAGAATATTTGGATCCTACTTTAAAAATCTATACTCCACCAAATTTGAAAACTTAAGTGAAATGGACAATTTTCTTAATAGATTCCACCTACCGAAGCTAAATCAAGATCAGATAAACAGAATAAACAGCCCTATAACCCCTAAGGAAATAGAAACAGTCATTAAAAATCTCCCAACCAAAAAAAGCCCAGGGCCAGATGGCTTTAGCACGGAATTCTACTGGACCTTCAAAGAGGAGCTAACACCAATACTTTTCAAACTCTTTCACCAAATAGAATCTGAAAGAACATTGCCAAACTCATTCTACGAGGCCACAATCACCCTGATTCCTAAACCACACAAAGACCCAACAAAGAAAGAGAACTTCAGACCAATCTCCCTCATGAACATAGGTGCAAAAATACTTAATAAAATACTAGCAAACCGAATTCAAGACACATCAAAAGTATCATACACCATGATCAAGTAGGCTTCATCCCAGGGATGCAGGTATGGTTCAACATACAAAAGTCTATCAACGTCATTCACCATATAAACAAGATGAAAGGAAAAAAAACCACATGATAATCTCGCTAGATGGAGAAAAAGCATTTGACAAAATCCAAAACCCCTTCATGCTAAATGTTCTGGAGAGAACGGGCATACAAGGTCCATACCTAGAAATAATAAAGGCAGTATACAGCAGGCCAGTGGCCAACATCAAAATAAATGGAGAGAAACTTGAAGCATTTCCTCTAAACTCAGGGACAAGACAAGGATGTCCACTTTCACCATGTCTCTTCAATATAGTACTTGAAGTTCTTGCTAGAGCAATAAGACAACTAAAGGACATCAAGGGGATAAACATTGGAAATGAAGAAGTCAAATTATCCCTATTTGCAGATGATATGATAGTATACATAAGCGACCCCAAAAATTCCACCAGAGAACTCTTACAGCTGATAAACACCTTCAGCAAAGTGGCTGGATACAAAATTAATTCAAAAAAATCGGAAGCCCTTCTTTATACAACAAACAAATGGGCTGAGGAAGAAATAAGGGAAACAACCCCCTTCACAATAGCCACAAACAACATAAAATACCTGGGGTTAACTCTAACCAAGCAAGTAAAGGACCAGTACAACAAGAACTTCAAGCCCTTGAAGAAAGAAATGGAAGAGGCCTTTAGAAGATGGAAAGATCTCCCATGCTCATGGATAGGTAGGATCAACATAATAAAAATGGCCATCCTACCAAAAGCAATATATGGATTCAATGCAATTCCTATCAAAATACCAACACAATTTTTTATAGACTTGGAAAGAGCTAGTCTCAATTTCATATGGAACAACAAAAAGCCCAGAAGAGCTAAATCAATCCTGTACAATAAAAAAACATCTGGA
>CAJQZJ010016855.1:2734749-2763299 GCA_907164525.1 Lophiomys imhausi | reverse complement strand
AAAATCTACAAAGAACTCAAGAAATTAAATGCCAAGAAACCAAATAATCCAATCAAAAAATGGGGGACAGAGCTAAATAGAGAATTCACAAAGGAGGAATCCCTAATGACTGAGAGACACTTGAAGAAATGCTCAACATCCTTAATCATCAGAGAAATGCAACTCAAGACGACTCTGAGATTCCATCTCACACCTGTCAGAATGGCTAGGATCAAAAACTCAAATGACAGCACATGCTGGCGATGGTCTGGAGAAAGGGGTACCCTATTCCATTGCTGGTGGGAATGCAGGCTTGTGCAACCACTATGGAGGTCAGTCTGGTGATATCTTAGGAAACTTGGAATAGCTGTGCCTCAGGACCCAGCCATACCACTTCTGGGTATACACCCAAATGCCTCTTCATGGAATCATAAGGAAGTTTCCTCATCTATGTTTATAGCAGCCTTATTTGTAATTGCTAGAAACTGGAAACAACCCAGATGTCCCTCAACTGAAAAATGGGTCAAAAAACTGTGGTACATCTATACAATGGAATATTATTCAGCTATCAGGAAGAATGAAATTATGCAATTTGCAGCCAAATGGATGGAACTAGAAAAGCTCATCCTGAGTGAACTAACCCAGACTCAGAAGGACACATATGGCATCTATTCACTTATAGTAGGATTTTAGCTATATAGTAGAAGGTATCGATACTACAATTAACACACCAAAGGGAACTTGGACATAGACTTCTTATTTTTAATTTTTATTCTTTATTTATTTTTCATATATTAGTTATATTTTTTTTCTATTTTTTAGTCTTTTTAAATCTATTGTATGCTTATTGGTTTGTTTGTTTAGTAGTTCTCTCTCCCGGGCAATGAGACACTTTTCACTGATGGTACTGCTTCGTAGATCCCCAATGAATGAAGAGGCTCTTGGCCCTCATACGACCTCTCAACTGAGATGAGGGACTGTTATATAAGGACACCCCACCCCAGAGAAATGGGATGGAAGGGTTAGGAGTTAAAGAAAAAAATGAAATGTGATGTTTTGGCCTTTTACTACTAATTGTCATAAACTGTTTAGGATAATTATTAACGCAAACTAATGGTTATGCAAGCCGGTCATTCTGTTAGGTACTATGACAGCCTATTTTAGTTACTTGCTAAGCTAATCAGAAATAAACCTGCTAAGAGACAAGCAACATCTGCTTACCCTAATATAAGACATAGATAGGGCCTCTTCAAAAACCTCAAGAGATCTGCAGAATAAGGCATTCAAAGATGTTTTCGTAACTTTAGAATTTTTTATATCAAGACATATCAACTCCTGACAGCACCCCCTATTCTACTCCAAGTAGAAGATGAGCATCGAAGAATCTCCAGTGGGAGATGATTGAATTAGTCGCAAGCCTATCTCTTGGTAGGAAAAGCCCCTTGCCCCAACTGTAGACAGAATGCTGTCCAAAAAGGACAAAACCTGGAAGCAGGTAAGTCGACAGCCTAGCTCTGCCAAGACTGGGTAGGTAAGTCCTTCATAACCCCTGCTCTACAATCAATGTCTGTCAGAGAAATGGGGCCAAATGACTGAAGATCGATGCTGTAATGTATGGAGAGAAAATGGGAACTGTCCAGGCAGCCACAGGTATGTCATTTCTTAGTTTGGGAAGCTGCAGGCCCTGTACTTCCTATAAAATCAGATATATTTATCCCTCTCAGGTCTCTGAGGTTGTTGAAGAACAGATAGCTAGAGTCTCATAATTTAGAGTTGTTTAGGAGTCAAGAGTGTGTTATAGATCTAAGAAGATACTTTTAAAATTGTGTTGCAAGTTAGTATGAATGCTGAATCAGATATAGACCTTTAAACTCATGGAGATGTTTAGATAGTAGAATGTTAAAGTCAGGTACCAAATACATATGGACTGGTCATTGGGAATGTACGTTAAGCCAAATAACCCTCATAACTGTGGCTAATTACCTGTGTTGTACTGTATTGTATTTATTATTATAAGAGAAAGAGCCATTTGTTGAACTGAAAGGGGAAACTGTAGGGGGAAATAAGATATACCTTAAACTTAAAAGAAAAAAAAAAGTGAAGAGGATGGGGGGTTGAGGTTGGGAGGGTGGGACTGGAGGGGGGAATAGGGAGGGGTCTGCGATTCAGATGTAACTAGAAGAAATAAAAAATAAAGGAAAAAAAAAGAAAGAAAACCTCTTTGAATGCCATATTCTGCAGATCTCTTGAGGTTTTTGAAGACCACCTATCTATCTCTTATATTTGGATAAGAAAATGTTGCTTGTCTTTTAGCAACTTGATTTCTGATTAGCTTAGAAAATAACTGTGATAAACTGTCCTAGTGCCTAACAAAATGACATGCTTGAATGACTATTAGTTTGCATTTCTTAATTATCCTAAACAGTTTATGACAGTTGGTAGCAAAAGGACAAAACTTCACATTTCATTTTTAAGCATTACCTAGGTACAATACCTTAAAAAGATTTAACCTTAATTTTGTATCAACATACAAAGATCAATACCAATTTAGCAAAATACCATCTTAATTTTGTATCAATATACAAAGGTATAAGAGCATATTCAATAATCTGTCCTTTTTTATTTATCATTCCTATATTATGTCTATATCCCATTTTTTCAAGTCTTTTCACCTCTACATATGAGAGAAAGAAGGATACAGAAAAGAAAAGGAGAGAAATCCCTGGGCTAGAGTCTCATAGTTAAATTTTGAGTTGTTTAGGAATCAAGAGGGTGTTCTGGATCTAAGAAGATATTTTTAAAATTATGAGGCAAGTTAGTATGAAAGCTGAGTTAGATATAGAACTTTAAACTCATGGAGATGGGTGTATACTTCTTAAATGATGGGGTTAAGGGTGTGCACAATCACCACCCTGTTCCTTGTAACTCTAGAATTTATAAGACAATTAACTCTATAGTGATCCTCCTGTCTCTGCTGAGGTTAAAGGCATGGGCTAACATCACGCTTTTCATATATTTTACCTTAGCTCCAAATTTTTTCAACTCTTAGAGGTTTAGAAAACCAGGTTGAACTGTAATAATCTTTAATTTATTTACAGGACCTTAAACCTCTTACCTACTTTTTAATACCAAACCATGAAAATATCCTTTATATATACAAAAACAAACCTTTTAAGCTGCTATGATGTTTGTGTAAGTTATGTGGCAACCTGCAGTAACATTCCAATCTGAAATTAAGGCCATTTTTCCTTTCATGCCAGTGAGGAAGTATACCTTTGGTAAATTATAGTTTGAAAATTTTATATTATATTTTAATTATATTTTTAAAGCTTATTAACTCTTTTCTTAAAAAAGTATTATTTTGTCTTCTCAAGTTACTTCTAGAATATAGTTTCCTCCCTCCTCCCCTCTTGGCCCCTCCCTCCCTCCTTTCTTCCATCCCTCTCTCTCTACCCCTCCCTACCTTCCTCCCTCCTTTCCTCATTATTCCTCTACTTGGTAGTCTTCTCTTCAGATGAGGTGGGCCCTCAGATATCATACTCCCTCAGTCTTTAGTCATGTGAGGGCCAAGAGCTTCCACTTGTAATGGGGCTTGTTATGGCACCCCATCTAGGGTAAGGTGTTCCATTAACCTGCAGTGGATTCCATGGCTCACTCACTGCTGGGTGAAATTTTTCCAAGGATAGATATGCTAGGTTCCTATCTATTTGGGTTTGTGGTTTGTAGAATGGTTATCCTGTGATTTATTGTTAATATCCATTTATAAGAGAGTACATACCATGTTTATCTTTGTGGGACTGAGTCAGCTCACTTAGGATGTGCTTTTCTAGATCCATCTATTTGGTTTTGAATTGCATGATTTCATTTCTATTAGCTGTGTAGTATTATACTGTATAAATATACCACAGATTTTTTTTTATACATTCTTCAGTTGAAGGACATCTGGGTTGTTTCCAGTTTCTGGCTGTTGAGGCAATGTCCTTCTGGTTTTGTTTAGAATCTTTTGAATATATGCCCAAGAGGGGTATGGCTGGGTCTTGAGGTAGAACTATTCCCAATTTTCTAAGATATCTCCAGATTGGTTTCCAAAGTGCTTGTACAAGTTTGCACTCCTACCAGCATTGGGGGAGTGTCCATCTCTCTCCATATCCTCACCATCATGTGCTGTCATTTGAGTTTTTGATCTTAGACATTCTGACGGGTGTGAAATGGAATCTCAGAGTTGTTTTAAGTTACATTTCCCTGATAACCAAAGATGTTGAACATTTTTCAAGTGTTTTTGGCCTTTAGAGATTCCTTTTCTGTAAATACTCAGTTTAGCTTTGCACTCCATTTTTGATTGGGTGTTTTGATTTTTTGGTGTTTAATTTCTACAGTTCTTTATATATTTTGAATATTAGCCCTCTGTTGGATGTTGGGGTGGTGGAGATCCTTTCCCAGTCTATAGACTGCCTATTTGTTCTAAGGACAGTGTCTTTTGCCTTACAGAAGCTTTTCAATTTCATAAGATCCCATTTATGGATTGTTTTAGCACCTGAGGTGTTCTGTTCAGGAAGTTGCTACCCGTGTCAATGAGTTCCAGGGTTTCCCCAATTTCTCTTCTATTAATGTTAGTGTGTCCAGATTTATGTTGAGGTCTTTGATCCACTTAGACTTAAGTTTTGTACAGGGTGATAAGTATGGATCTATTTGCATTCTTCTACATCTTGACATCCAGTTAGACCAGCACCATTTATTGGAGATGCTTTCCTTTTTCCATTGTATGGTTTTGGCTTCTTTATCAAAAATTAAGTGACCATAGGTGTGTGGGTTTATTTCTCGGTCTTTGATTCAATTCCATTAGTCAATTGGTCTGTTTCTATACAAGTACCATGCTGTTTTTATTACTATTGCCCTGTAGTACAGGTTGAAATCCGGGATGGTGATACCTCCACATGTTCTGTTATTATACATGATTGGTTTAACTATTCTGGTTTTTTTTGTTATTCCACATGAAGCTGAGAATTGTTTTTTTCAGTTCTGTAAAGAATTGAGTTGGTATTTGGATAGGAATTGCATTGAATCTGTATATTGCTTTTGGTAAGATAGCCATTTTTATTATGTTGATCCTACCTATCCATAAGCAAGGGAGATCTTTCCATCTTCTGATATCTTCTTCAATTTCTTTCTTCAGGGACTTGAAGTTCTTATCATACAGGTCTTTAACTTGCTTGTTTAGAGTTACCCCCAGGTATTTTATATTATTTGTGGCTATTGTGAAGGCTGTTGATTCCCTCATTTCTTTCTCAGCCCATTTATCTTTTGTGTAAAGAAGGGCTACTGATTTTTTTGAATTGATTTTGTATCCAGCTACCTTGCTGAAGGAGTTTATCAGCTGTAGGAGTTCTCTGGTAGAATTTTTGGTGTCACTTATGTATACTATCATATCATCTGCAAATAGGGATACTTTGACTTTTTCCTTTCCAATTTGTATCCCATTGATTGCCTTTAGCTGTCTTATTGCTCTAGCTAAAACTTCAAGTACTATGTTGAAGAGATACAGAGAGAGTGGGCAGCCTTGCCTTGTCCCTGATTTTAGAGGAAATGCTTTACATTTCTCTCCATTTACTTTGACGTTGGCTATTGGCTTGTTGTAAATTGTCTTTATTATGTTTAAATATGGTCCTTGTATGCCTGATCTCTCCAAGACTTTTAACATGAAAGGGTTCTGTATTTTGTCAAAAGCTTTTTCAGCATCCAATGAGATGATCAAGTGGTTCTTTTCTTTCAGCTTGTTTATGTGGTGGATTACATTGATGGATTTTCTAATGTTGAACCACCCCTGCATCCCTGGGATGAAGCCTACTTGATCGTGGTGTATGATACTTTTGATGTGATCTTGGATCCGGTTTGCAAGTATTTTATTAAGTATTTTTGTATCCATGTTCATAAGGGAAATTGGTCTGAAATTTTCTTTCTCCATTGGGTCTTTGTGAGGTATCAGGGTGACTGTGGCCTCATAGAATGTGTTTGGCAGTATTCCTTCTGTTTCTATGTTGTGGAAGACTTTGAAGAATATTGGTGTTAGCTCTTCTTTGAATGTCTGGTAGAATTCTGTGCTGAAACCATCTGGGCCTGGGCTTTTTTTGGTTGGAAGACTACTAATGACTTCTTCTATTTCCTTAAGGGTTATAGGACTGTTTAATTTGTTTATCTGTTCTTGATTTAACCTTGGTATGTGGAATATATCAAGAAAATTGCCCATTTCATTTAGATTTTCCAATTTTGTGGAGTACAAGTTTTTGAAGTAGGACCTAGTGATTCTTTGGATTTCCTAAATGTCTGTTGTTATTTCCCCCTTTACATTTCTGATTTTCTTGATTTGGGTATTTTCCCTCTGCCTTTTAGTTTGTTTAGCTAAGGGATTGTCTATTTTGTTGATTTTCTCAAAGAACCAACTCTTAGTTTTGTTGATTCTTTGTATTGTTCTTTTTGTTTCCAAGTTGTTGATTTCAGCCCCTAGCTTGATAATTTCCTCTCATCTGCTCCTGTTGGGAGTGTATGCTTCTTTTTGTTCTAGCTCTTTCAGGTGTGCTTTTAGGCCACTAGTATGGGAACTCTCCAGTTTCTTTTTCAAGGCACTTAGCACTATAAATTTTCCTCTTAGCACTGCTTTCAATGTGTCCCATAAGTTTGGGTATGTTGTGCCTTCATTTTCATTGTGTTCTAAGAAGACTTTAATTTCTTTTTTTATTTCTTCCCTGACCCAGAGGTCATTGAATAGAGAGTTGTTCAGTTTCCATGTTTTTGCAGGCTTTCTGTTGTTTTTGTTATTGTTGAAGTCTTGCTTTATTCCATGGTGGTCTGATAAATTACAAGGGATAATTTCAATTTTCCTGTATCTATTGAGGCTTCCTTTTTGACTGACTATATGGTAAGATTTTGGAGAAGGTTCCATGAGGTGCTGAGAAGGAAGTATATTCTTTTGTTTTGGGGTGAAATGTTCTGTTGATATCAGTTAGGTCCATTTGATTCCTGACATCTATGAAGTTCATTATTTCTCTGGTTTCTGCATTATTGATCTGTCCAATGGTGAGAGAGGTGTGTTGAAATCTCCTACTATCAATGTGTGAGGTTCATAGTGGGATTTGAGCTTCAGTTGTGTTTCTGTAACAAATGTGGGTGGTCTTACATTGGGGCATAGATGTTCAGTATTGAGATTTCATCTTGGTGAATTTTTCCTTTGATGAGTATGTAGTGTCCTTCCCCATCTCTTTTGATTAATGTTGGTTGAAAGTCTAATTTATTGGATACTAGAATGGCCACTCCAGTGTGCTTCTTGGGTCCATTTGCTTGGTATATCTTTTTCTAGCTTTTTACTTGGAGATAATGTCTTTCTTTTTTGCGGAGGTGTGTTTCTTGTAAGCAGCAGAATGTGGGATTCTGTTTTTACATCCATTCTGCTAGCCTGTGTCTTTTTTTGGAAGAATTGAGTCCATTGATGTTGAGAGATATTAATGACCAGTGATTGTTACTTCCTGCCATCTTGATGTTGGTAGAAATAGTGTGTGAGCTTCTTTTCTTTTGTTTTTGCTGCAGGCATGCTATTTGCTTCCTGTGCTTTCTTGTGTGTAGTTAACCTCTTTGGATTGGAATTTTCCTTCTAACATCTTCTGTAGAGCTGGATTTGTGCATAGATATTGTTTGAATTTAGCTTTGTCATGGAATATCTTGTTTTCTCCATCTATGTTGATTGACAATTTTGCTGGGAATAGTAGTCTTGCCTGGCATTTGTGGGTTTTTAGGGTTTACAAGACATCTGTCCAGGCCCTTCTGGCTTTTAGCATCTCTGAAGAAAAGTCAGGTGTGATTCTGATAGGTTTGCCATTATATGTTACCTGACTCTTTTCTCTAGCAGCTTTTAATATTCTTTCTTTGTTCTGTACATTCAGTGTTTTGATTATTATGTGGCAGGAAGATTTTCTTTTCTGGTCTAATATATTTGGAGTTCTGTAAGCTTCTTGTACAGTTATAGGCATCTCTTTTTTTTAGATTTGGGAAACTCTCTTCAATGATTTTGTTGAAGATATTTTCTGGTCCATGGAGCTAGGACTCTTCTCTTTCTTCTATTCCTATTATTCTGAGATTTCGTCATTTCATAGTGTCCTTGATTTCCTGAAAGTTTTGTGTCAGGACTTTTTTTAGATTTTACATTTTCTTTGACAGATGTATCAATGTCTTCAATTTTATCCGCTGTGCCTGGAATTCTTTCTTCCATCTCTTGTAATCTGTTGGTGATGCTAGTGTTTGTAGTTCTTATTCATTTCTTAAGGTTTTCCAGTTCTATGGATGTCTTGGATTGGATTTTTCTTTATTGCTTCAATTTCCCTTTTTAGGTCTTCCATTCCTTTAAGTGCTTTATTCATTTCCATCACCTCTTTTTCAGTATTTTGTTGCTCTCTGAGATATTTGATATCCTCCCTTAGGCCTTCTATTATTAATATAAGTGTAGGATTAAAGTTATTTTCCTTTGTTTCAATCATGTTATGATGTTCAGAGTTGTCTGTTGTCTGTAGCATTTATAGCTAGGTTCTGGAGACATCATATTGTTTTTTTTTTTTTTTACCATATTCTTGCACTGACCTTTTGTCATCTGATTGACCCTGGTGTTGTCTGTTTGTTTCTTTTGTCAATTGACCTTGGTGCTCAGGAAACCTCCCTGTTCTGGGGGATTGGGTGATCCTGAGATCCTGGTGTCCACCCCCAGATTGTGGGTAGGTTCCTGTAATAGACTGGCTCTCAGTGAGTGACACTCTCCTCAACTGGTTGTGAACCAATTGGACCAATATACAGGGGATTGGAGTCAGGAAGGGACTATCCTTTGAGGACTTGAGAGCTGGCAGGTCTCCTCAGAAAGGCATGTAGAGCTGTTGTTGGACCTGTGTTCTCCCCTCACTGACACAGTCTTTCTGGTTCAGCAGCTAGGCTGAATGTGCAGTCAGGGAGCTACACCCAAGACAAGTGCCAGCCTCAATGTGCCTGTTGCTGACTGCCTCAATGCTTGGGTGCTAGGTTGAGTGACCCGCCCCAATATTTGTGGAGAACACACAGTTACTGGCTCTGTTTGCAGTCAGTCTTGGCTCCTAATTGCTTTGCTGTGACTGGGTTAGGTCTTTGCCTCTCAGCTACAGTGCACACTGTGGCGCCATGTTGGAAACTCCTGAAAGAAAATCTTGCTTACCTTTGCTCTTGTGGTCCGGCTGTTTTTCCCTGTTGGGTGTATAGGTTGCGGGCAGGCTGCTGAAATGTGGCTGAAGCCCTGGGCTGGATATGCTCATGGGCTAGATCTGCCCTAGCTGGTGCTCCTCTCCAGATGGATGACCTAGCTGGCTGATTTCCTGGGGTGTTCCTGAGAACTGGGTGAGCTGTTTCAAGTGGTGACCAGTCTAAGTGTTCACTGAGGAAATTCATACACCGTCTGTGTTTCACAGTTGGCTATGGGACCTCACATTCACTCCACATTGACTAATCTTATTCACCTAATACTCAGATACAATGCTCTATGGTCGGTGCCATCTTGGGTCCTCCAACAAAGTGGATCATTCTTTTATAGGCTGATATGGTTCATTCGGCTTTTTTTTTTTTTTTTTTTTTTGGAAGAGAAAGATGGTTTTGTTTATTTGTCAATTCTCAATCCCAAGGACAGCTCCTGGGCTCCCACAAGTGCTCAGTACATAAGCATTTCACTGATGAATTTGTCACCAATTTTTTCAGGGAAAGTGCAAAATGATTGCATGGCTGAATACATGCCACAATAAAGGGAGGTAAATCAGTTAAGGGATGTTGTTCTTTCATAGAGTGTTTAGAGTGTATATGTGTGCACTTGTTTGTATGTGTGAACACAATATGTATCCATGGAAACAAGAAGATGGCATCATATCTTCTTCTATCAGCAGTTGTCAATCTGTGGGTCACAACCCCTTTGAGAGTCACATATCATATATCCTGCATATCATATATTTATATTACAATTCATAACAGTATCAAAATTATAGTTATGAAATAGCAATGAAATAATTTTATGGCTGGAGGTCACCACAACATGAGAAACTATATTAAAGGGTGAAGATGAAACTTTTAATTAGCAAATTGCAGTTATGAAATAGCAATGACATAATTTTATGGTTGGGGGTCACCACAACATGAGAAACTGTATTAAAGGGTGGAGATGAAACTTGCAATTAGCAAATATATTTATTAATAACTATAGGCACTTATAACAAATATAAACACTTATTATCTAACTTCTAGCCCTAAGAATAACTATAAGCCACTATTGCCTAACAGTTAACCCTATTAATAATTGTAACAACTATTATCTAACAACTAATCCTAGTCTTTTAGAAGGATACAGTCTCTGGGGTAGTTCCTCAGTCATCAAGAACACCTCAGGGTAGATCCTTTAATGCACTTGGTCAATAATCTTTCTTCAGGAAAATTGGCTATTGCAACTTCTCTTTAAATGAGGCTTGAGGCTTTATTCTTTCTCTGGAGCCTCAGCTGTCCATATACCAACTTGGTAAGTTTGTATTAACTACTCAGCTCCGGTCTTTGGGGTTGGCTACAGTTTTAGTCAAGCTGCCATTTGAAGTGGTCGAACCCCTGTAGGCAAAACTATGCCACAGGGTTTTAGTCCTTGGCCTGTTGCTACTTTTCTGAGGCCTTGTCTGCCATCAGCTTCTTTCTGCCTCAGGGAGAGCTCACCATATTTTTTTTTCAGTTCTGTTTGAGATCAGCTTTCACTCCACCAGCATTTTCTCCATCAGATGATACAAGCCATCTTGCATCTCATCGTCTGTAGCATGGGGACTCTCAGGCTCCACCCACTTTGTCCTTAAATAATAGGGGATCTCCTGGTTTCACCCAGCTTCAGCCTAATCTGTGTTCCACCCACTTCATAAGGCTATTAGCAGCTGAAAGCAATGCCAAGCCACAAACCCTATTTTTTAGTCCATATGCTGCCATGCCAAGTGCCCCCAGATGCCAGGCTTATCTTCATGCCCCCTTTTAAGAGACTGTATCAGAAGCCCATAGATATTCACTATATCTAATTTATATTAATCTAACTCCCCTTACAAAAGTGTCACAGCATTAGGAAGGTTGAGAACCACTGCATATCACTTTCTGTCTTATTTCTTTGAACCAGAGTGTCTCCCTCAACTTAGGTGTCTTGGTTTTTGGTTGGGATGGCAGTCAGCAAGAGATCACAACTTGCCTGTTTGTGGGTGCCGAAATCTGGGTTAGCTGAAGCTCTTACCCACTAAGCCATCTCTCCAGACCCCATAATTTCTTTCTGGATAGGGCTCCCTTTTTGTCAATCATTCATATGTTGCAAATGCTATGGAAAGCTCTGAAAATTCAGAGAAGATGCCCAGGATAAGAGGGTCAGGTCAGGAGTCTTTTTATTAAGGAAGTTTGACTTAATTGAACTTAGGAGAATGCTCAGAGTTTTTGTAGATGTAAGGAAATAACAGCTTTAAGAGTGAAATATCAACCTTAAAGGGTAAGAAAATTTCTCTTGAATCGTAAATGTAGTATTTCAACTAAATGCAAGCAATTTAATCAAGGCAGAGAGAGAGAGAGAGAGAGAGAGAGAGATTCAGAAACTTGTTATTTTTCCTCCCCTTCACTTCCCTGCCTCTTCACCATGCCCTTTTCTTTTTGTAGAGGATCAAATGCAGAGCCTCATGCATGCCAGGGCAGCAATCTACACTAGAGCTATAGCCTCAGCCTAGCCAGTATCCTCTTCAATGAACTGTTTTCTCATTAGTGGGAATGTTGAGGACGGACAGCCAAGAGCACAGCTAAACTGATACCAGGGTTTGATTAGTTGCTTAGTACTCTGGTGATTCCAGAGTTGTTCTGCTGTTCTGATTTGCTTTTATTATGCTTCACAAGATGGTATCTTCAAAGATGCCTGGCCACATGTACCTTCCCCCCAAACCCCTTTTGTTTCTGGTCATTAATTGTTGGAGATTTGTTCTCCACACCCATGACTGATGACTGGCTCAACTCATTCATCTGGTTCAACTCAGCAACTCTTGTTCCAAATGCTGTATTGCACATTACAATGTGATCGTGAACCACCAGATACTTTCCTGTCCTTAAGGATCTCAGGACCCAAAGAGAGACTAATATCAACTGCACTAGTGCCTGACTGAATAGCAAAATTTCAGAATTATATAATGGCTCTGAGGGAGATAAAGGTTCCAGGATGTTAGGGAGTGAATGAAGAATGAAGAAGATTCTCATGGACACAGAGCTTTGCAGAAGGGTCCTCTAAGCAGGTGACAGTTAAAGCATCAAACACACTGATGTCATGTATATGTTTGCTTGCTTGCGCTCATCCTGGGGATGGTGGCTTCCTTACTAGAAGATGTGCTCCTCTAGTTGTGCCACAGCTCAGGCCAGACATTTTTGTCCCTGCACTTCGTTTCTAGTATTCTTACTTACTTACTAGTATTCAGGACTTTACCTGAATCTATAACCTCTAAGGCCTCAATAAGGCTGTATTTTCATGACTTCCTGGTACAGAAGGAGAGTTATCTTTTCTGTTTGATCATATTCGTAACAAACAAAAGCTATAGGAATGGTTTGGTATTATAAAATGCTCTCAGGTCTGTTCTATGTACTCTTTGGATACAGAACATTGTCTATCTGAGAAGATTTCAGTTTGACTGAGGAGCAAAGAGGCCATATGAAAGTGAACAAGACATGTGTTAAGTGGGTGGTAAAGAACATATATGCTGCAAATTTTCAGGAGGAACCTATTTTTTATAGAGTGTTTATTACATGTTATACATTATGTAAGGCAATATCCAACAATTCTTGTTTCCACCCTGTAAGATTTGTCTGTATTTTATAGTTAGGGAAACTGAAACTCACACAAAAAGACAAAACTTGTAAGTAAAAAAGACAGGGTTTCAACTCAAGCCTGAGCTAAGAGTTATAGGGAGTAAAATAAAGATAGGTTTATTGGAAAGGTACCTTGAATTTTACTTTAAAAAATTTACAGGAATGGCAAAAGTGAAGAGAAAAGGTTTCTCTGGTGGTAAGTAGTATAGAGAAGACATATACTTCATAGATGAATGGGCTCTGGTTGATGGAGATGTCCACCTTCACAAGTTAAATTTTATCATGTTCTTCCTGCTTTTGCATGACTCTGGATTCCCTTTTCCTATGTGAGGTATCTTGGCCATGCAACTTGTGAAGTTCGGATTTCATCCCATGTCTGAGTTGAAACCTCAACCTTGAAAAGACTTGTGGCATCTGGGAGATGATGGAGGTCAAGCTACGTCTCAAACACTTCCACCCATGCCCCTCGACAGGGCCCCAGGGTGTTCAGCCTCCACACTCCCTGAGTCAGGTTCTCCACAGGGCCCTTTGCTCTTTCCAGCCACATGGGATGGTGCAAAGAGACTTTGCTGCTTAAAGCCAAGAAAACATTCATCATGTTTTCCTTCTGAGCTCATTTTACAATCCATAGCACTCATCTTTTATGGGTGAGCCTAGCGGCATTTCTCGCTTCAGATGCTTCCTTCTCACACGTTTGCTTTTATTAGACTCTGCTGCAAGCCCCGCCCAGGCACAAAAAACCAAATGTGGTTGAATCATTTTAATATTATTTTCACCCTGTGAAACCAGACTGAATATGGGACTGGAAAAGAATTGCCATAGGCAACCTTGAATGACTCTCATTCAGTGGGGGAGTTTGACAAAGATTAATAGAGTTCTCCCCGTCTTCCATAATGTGCATCCTTCCTCAACACTCTTGCAAATCTTATCCTTAATGTTGATTTCTCATCCTTCTGACAATCCATCATGGGCTTCCTGGGTATAAGAGTGATTCTGGAAGCCAAACATCTTGCATTTCACAGCTCCACTATCTTCAACACAATTGTAAGTCTCCATTCAGCTAACAGATGAAAATGAATGACTTCCTTGGTAGAGAATGAGAGTCATCTTTTCTCTTTGTTAGTATTAGTAGCAAGCAATAAGTATAGGAAAAAGATTTGGTATTCTACAAAGCTTGGGCTGTGTTTATAAGCCAGATCTGGAACTACATACATGACTTGTTCTCTGTTGCAAAGGTTGAAACTGTAGCGACTGATCTCAACTGAAAAGGAAAGAAGAAATAAAACTTAGCTGAGGGTCCAGGAGAAAACCTGTTAGACGTTGGGGAGATTTTAGGAAATCCTCAGTCAGTCTCACCCGAGTCAACTTAATCTGACATTCCTATCAACCCAGGAGATTAAAATGAGTCTAACACGTACAGAGAGATTCTCAGCTATCTTGTAAGACAATCTGGAGGAATCAACTTGAGCTCCATTGGAATTCATTTAGTCTAGAGCAGTGGTTCTCAACCTGTGGGTTGAGGTGCAACCATTGGAATGCATATTTCCAATGGCCTTATGTACAAAAACACTGCTCACCAGCAAAGTTACAGCTATAAAATGGCAACAAAAATAAATTCACGGTGGGGGGTACATAAAACCATCAGAAATACATGTTTTCTAATGATCATGACCCCCAAGTTGAGAATCTATGGCTTATAGGACATATCTCCCTGTAGGAGTTTCTTCTTTGTCTCCTAAAACATATAAAAGATTAAGACTTGGACTTTTCTAAAAAATATATATAAAATAAGTGCTTATCATATGCCAATGAAATATGTCAATGAATTGCTTACACACCCCATCTTGTTTAATTCTGTGCAATCACTTTATGAAATTGACAATATTGAAAATCTTCTTAAAATTTGTAATGTATTTGCCTGTATGTATATATGTGCAACACATGTGTGCTGTACCCATAGAAGCAAGAGATGGCATAAGAAACCATGGACCTGGGATTAGGGATGGTTGTAAGCCACCATATGGGTGCTGGTAACTGAACTTAGTTCCTATGCAAGAGTAGCTGAGGTTATTAACTGTTGAATCATCTCTCCAGCCCCGAATTTGATATAATAATTATTATTTATATATAATAATAATTATTATTAGTAAATGTCACTTTTGTTTCCTCAAATTAAGGGATGAGATAAGAACTGTACCCAAGATGTGTGAATACATTGCTTGGCCTGAGTCCAGAGAGTTTCTTTTTCTGGTCTAGCTATCCCTTATCCTAGGCCTTGAAACTTCTAGCCTCCATACAATCTAATCTTCCAAGGTACTAATTCAATCTGGCTTCTCTCAGCTTCTGACTGATTTGCTCTGCTTGCTTCATACTAACTTTGGCAATATGTTCTAATCTTCTGATTCCTTCTCATTCTCTGGCTTGTACTGTCTTCACCTGTGTCTAGTTTGTTATCTCTGCAACCTATAAAACCTTTCACTGTAAAACTGTTGCAGTAAAACTGCCCCACACACCACTCCTTCTTTTCCCTGTACTGCTCGTAAGTAGCCCCTCTTTCCTGGGCTGTTCTTGTGTGTGTGTGAGAGAGAGAGTTAGGCAAATTCTATCTCTGACTCATTCTGTCAAAATTTTCACTGATTCATCACTTTGCCTCTCAATTAGATGTTTCTTTCAAACATGGCTGCTTCCTTCTATACACTAACCCTACCTTCACTGTTAATGATTAAAGACTTGTACTATAGGCATGTCTGTATTCCATCCAGATCAAGTATGATCTGGATATAGAGTGTGTCTGCATTCCAGGTGGATCATAGAGACCTAGAAAGTCTTTGGATGTGATCCCTTGCCAGAGCAGCCATGTGGCTGGATTAAAATTCTTCTACAATTATTATTATTACCATTATCATCATCATCATGATCATCATAATCATTGTTTTACTTACATTCTATGTGAGACATAACAGTGCTGAGAGGTTAGGAGTCTTGTTGAAGGTTTGATTTAGTTCTTGCACTATTAGTTGATATGAGATTGTTTTGCTTAGGCAAAATGATGACAATACTACAGGTATGTCATACTATATACCTTAAATTTTTTTTTAGTGTAACAGGAATTACTTCTCATTCAATTCTATCCAGAAGCAGCCCAGTCATGAAATTCATGTGGATGTCAACTCTGGGGTATCAGGATCACCTTCTACAGAATATCATTTCATCTGGTCTTAGATGACACTTGACATCTCAAAGCAGTAGTGTGGAAAGATGGCAGTGTACTGCATTCTCCTTAGATCCAATCTGTTTGACACTCACATTCCTCAGTGACTTCTAAAATGAATTTATGCAATTGGGTTTTCTCAAACCTTGTGACAGTGCTCTAACCTTTGGTTTGGGTGTTCACCAAAGAAGAAACACAGAGTCAGGAACCTGATTGTAAACCAGCATTTCAGAAACTTCTCACCAATTTATCAGTTTTCCAGGGAAAAATTAGTCACTTTTCCTCAGAAGGGTTTGCATAAGCAGGGAGGTAAACTATCCACAATCCATTTTCCATATCCATATATGACTGTGTGGGGACAGGTTCATTTTTCATTAGTTGTTCCCTTTCCTAAATGCTGGTTTTGTATCTTTGTGACATTTAGGTTAAGTAAACTTTTCATCAAAGTTCTCCAAACCTGACCTGTAAAGGGCTCATTTTCCTTAATCATAATTTAAGAAGGGCTTTACTTCACTGTTTAGAACTATAGAAGACTAAGTTAGTCCTAGAAATATAATCATGGGAAAGGAAAGAAGGTCTAGAGTTTTTGAAACCACAAGGATTCATTATTCTCCTGGGAATATTCTCAAAGACATCCTAGATTGTGTGACTAAACAGAGATGTCCCATACAGAGCACCAATTTCAGACTGGGAAAGATGATCTCTGGGGTGCTGTCTACATTTAAGACAGATTTATGCTTGGGGTTCAGGGAGCATTTTCATTACTTTTCTATTGCCATGATAACACAACTTATAGAAGAAAATGTTTAATTTGGGGCTCATGGTTCCTGCCAGAGATTTAGAGTCTATGACCTTCATGGCTGGGAGCATGGCAGCAGGTAGGCAGACAAGCATGATGCTGGAGCGGTAGATGAGAGCTTACATCTGACCCACAAATGCAAGTCAGAGAAAGAACTAACTGAGAATGGTGTGAGCTTTTGAAGCCTCAATGCCTACCCCCAGGGACTCATGTCCTCTAATAAGGCCACACCTACTAATCCTTCCCAAACAGTTCCACAAAGTTGGGACCAGGCATTCAAATGTATGAGCTATTATGGTCAATCTTACTCAAACCATCATAGGAAGTGTGACTAGAAATTTGGGTGCAAGTTTGAGTGATTCATCTGTCATACCAGACAGGTGGATTTTATAATATCCATGAAGCTCAGGGCACTCCTCTGTGTGGGTTTAAGGAAGATGTTCTCAGGATATAAAGTTATAGATCAAACTAAAAGTCAAGACAGTGGCTGATAAGTTCTTACCTGTTACAAAGTATAAACAAGTATGTCAATTTCCCTGTCCCCAAGACATGTTAAGTAAAATTGTCCATTGAGGAGTAAATTAATCAGTCTTCTTATAGTGACGATTCTACCTTGGAATATGTCCTTCTGTCTAAGTGTCAACACTAGCCATACTAATATTTCATGAGAAAGAATACTGACAACTGAAAGAGTTTCTGGAATAGCATTAATTCGTAGGCCTGGAAATAATTTTCAGTTTAAACGCACTCAACTAAACCTTCAACAATGGTTCATCCACATGTACTGGGCATCTGTTTTACACAGAACTTTATTGCTGAGTGATGATAACATAGATATAAGTGGGAGTCTTATAGTCTATAAAATTCTAGCAATCATAATGAAGTGTAGAGACAGGAAAGATTGTGGTGAAGAATGATGCTATAGAAATAAATGTAGAGACGATAGGTGCAACTGGATCAATTAAGAGTTCAGGTAAGGCTACCTGAAGATGACACTGAGCAGTTGAAACAAGATTGCTTAATATTGATACAGAATAAACCCAAGGTCAATGACTATAAGTAGTCTTTAGTCATGCTCCATAGAATTGAAGCAGTTCACTGCAGCACCATGCTTAATGTATTTTGGAACTGGAGAATTTTGCATCTAACAAAATAGCTTCTAAAGTTTAGGGAAAAACAACAATGGCTTAAGGTTAGCAGTCTGAGGAAGTAGGCACTGCAAGATAGGTGCAGGTTCAGTTTGATAAACAACTCAAGAAACTACAAAAAGCACCATCAATCAGCCTCTGGTCATATTCTCAGAACCATAATTTTATCAGGATTCTGAAGAGAAATCTGATCTTGTTTTGATTCTTAATTTCTTTTTTATTTTGAGAAAAATTTCATGTATGACAAGGTCATCTTCACCCAAGGAACCCAAAGATGTGAGTGTATGCAGATGGTTAACTTATGATAGAAAATCCAAGCAGAGTGCAAAGGTCACTTGTGGGAAGGTGTGAGATCCACTGGGAAAGCCAAATCTCAGAAGAGCTACTCCTGTGAGGGCCAAGTCAAGCAAGACTCAATAGGGGCTGTGAGGCATTTCATAGGCTTGCACTTGAGAAGTTGCAAGTGGGACCCAGAGATCCAAAATTATGGGTTATTTAACTTGGCTTTCAGTATAACTAGCTCTTTTGTGACTTGGCTGTTCTTGAGGATGTCACACCTTGATTCTATTGGCTTTGCTGTAGAATATTTTTAAGGTGAATTTTATGCTTCCAATGACATAATCCTTTCTGTTTGGAGTAAAAACTAAAGAAGACCCAATAGTAGGGGATGAATTCATGGAAGCTGTTATCTCTTGGGCAATATCACTGTGAGTCACGTTATACAACAGGTGTGAAATCTGAGCAGGACCTCGTGATGCAAGTACACTGTACTTACTATAATTTTTCTTTCACCTCATTAAGACATTGTTTTGAAGTAGGGGATGTTAAGAAGGAGATGGGAATTAGGCCTGGTGAAAAAATTTCTGTCATTCTAGATACTGCAGAAGCCTAGGCAGGAGATTCACAAGTTCAAAGTCTATCTGAACTACAGAGGGAAGCCAAAGCCAGCTTGGGCAACTTAACAGAAGGTCTTCCCTTTCCCCCTGAAAGATGTCTGTGAATGTACTACAGTGGTAGGGTACTAGCATAGCACACTCAAGAGTCTGAGTATAAGGGTTAATCCCAAGTACTACAAAATTTAGAAATTAAGCAAAAGAAAGCTGGAAGTTAGTAGAATAACTACTAGGCTCCAGTGAGCTTAAGGATGATGGGAACTGAACTTGGGTCCTTGGGAGGAGTTGTACATTTTCTTAATTTCTCTGTCATTTCTCCAGCCAGAAATTGACATCTCTTGTTTGCTTCAGCTTTCATAAACACCCTCTGCAAGAAACCCAAAGCACAACGTTTGTAGAGTTTTTAAGACTGTGATTTATGCATTTTCTCCAAAAGAGGAGTGTTCCTTCCACAGGCTGTTCAGACACAGAGAGGAGAGCTTGTGTGACTAGAGGCAAAGAAGCAGGACTGAGGGTCAGATCCAGAGATTTGGAACAAGGAGAAATGAAAAGACCCCTGTAAGGCCTGGGGCAGCGACTCTCCAGGAGTTTAGTCTCCTCAGTTTTACAGACCAGGAGATGACAGAATGAAATGCACTCTTATTTGATTTCCAGCAGCTTCTCCCTGGAAGCTGAGGTTTTTTTTTTTTTGTTTTCATTTATTTTTTATTTCTTCAAATTACATCTCAATCGCAGTCCCCTCCCAATTCCCCCTCCAGTCCCACCCTCCTACCCTCAACCCCCCATCCTCTTCCCTTTTTTTTTCTTTTAAGTTTAAGGTATATCTTATTTCCCCCCTACAGTTTCCCCTTTCAGTCCAACAAATAGCTCTTTCTCTTATAATAATAAATACAATACAGTACAACAGAGGTAATTAGGCCACAGTTATGAGGGTTACATGGCTTAACGTACATTCCCAATGACCAGTCCATATGTATTTGGTACCTGACTTTAACATTCTACTATCTAACCATCTCCATGAGTTTAAAGTTCTATATCTGACTCAAGATTCATACTAATTGCAACACAATTTTAAAAGTATCTTCTTAGATGTATAACACTCTCTTGACTCCTAAACAACTCAAAATTAAATTATGAGACTCTATCTATCTGTTCTTCAATCACCTCAGAGACCTGAGAGGGATAAATATACCTGATTTTATAGGAAGTACAGGGTCTGCAGCTTCCCAAACTAAGAAATGACATTCCTGTGGCTGCCTGGACAGTTCCCATTTTCTCTCCATACATTACAGCATCGCTCTTCAGTCATTTGGCCCCGCTTCTCTGACAGACATTGATTGCAGAGCAGGAGTTATGAAGGACTTACCTACCCTGTCTTGGCAGAGCTAGGCTGTCGACTTACCTGCTTCCAGGTTTTGTCCTTTTTGGACAGCATTCTGTATACAGTTGGAGCAAGGGGCTTTTCCTACCAAGAGATAGGCTTGCGACTAATTCAATCATCTCCCACTGGAGATTCTTTGATGCTCATCTTCTACTTGGGGTACAATGGGGGTGCTGTCAGGAGTTGATATGTCTTCATATAAAAAAATCTAAAGTTACGAAAACATCTTTGAATGCCATATTCTGCAGATCTCTTGAGGTTTTTGAAGAGGCCCTATCTATCTCTTATATTAGGGTAAGCAGATGTTGCTTGTCTCTTAGCAGCTTTATTTCTGATTAGCTTAGAAAGTAACTATAATAAGCTGTCATAGTACCTAACAGAATGACCGGCTTGCATAACCATTAGTTTGCATTTCTTATTTATCCTAAACAGTTTATGACAATTAGTAGTAAAAGGCTGAAACATCACATTTCATTTTTTTTTCTTTACCTCCTAACCCTTCAATCCCATTTCTCTGGGGTGGAGTGTCCTTATATAACAGTCCCAAATCTCAGTTGACAGGTCGTATGAGGGCTAAGAGCCTCTTCATTCATTGGGGATCTGCGAAGCAGTACCATCAGTGAAAAGTGTCTCATAGCCTGGGAGAGAGAACTACTAAACAAACAAATCAATAAGCATACAATAGATAGAAAAGACTAAAAAATAGAAAAAATATAACTAATATATAAAAAATAAATAAATATTAAAAATTAAAAATAAGAAGTCTATGTCCAAGTTCCCTTTGGTGTGTGAGTTGTAGTATCGATACCTTCTACTATATAGCTAAAATTCTACTATAAGTGAATAGATGCCACATGTGTCCTTCTGAGTCTGGGTTAGTTCACTCAGGAAGAGCTTTTCTAGTTCCATTCATTTGGCTGCAAATTGCACAATTTCATTGTTCCGATAGCTGAATAACATTCCATTGTGTAGATGTACCACAGTTTTTTGACCCATTCTTCGGTTGAAGTACATCTGGGTTGTTTCCAGTTTCTAGCTATTACAAATAAGGCTGCTATAATCATAGATGAGGAAACTTCCGTATGATTCCGTGAAGAGGCATTTGGGTGTATACCCAGAAGTGGTATGGCTGGGTCCTGAGGCACAGCTATTCCAAGTTTCCTAAGATATCACCAGACTGACCTCCATAGTGGTTGCACAAGCCTGCATTCCCACCAGCAATGGAGTAGGGTACCCCTTTCTCCAGACCATCGCCAGCATGTGCTGTCATTTGAGTTTTTGATCCTAGCCATTCTGACAGGTGTGAGATGGAATCTCAGAGTCGTCTTGAGTTGCATTTCTCTGATGATTAAGGATGTTGAGCATTTCTTCAAGTGTCTCTCAGTCATTAGGGATTCCTCCTTTGTGAATTCTCTATTTAGCTCTGTCCCCCATTTTTTGATTGGATTATTTGGTTTCTTGGCATTTAATTTCTTGAGTTCTTTGTAGATTTTGGATATTAGCCCTCTGTCAGGTGTGGGGTTGGTGAAGATTTTCTCCCAGTCTGTAGGCTGCCGTTTTGTTCGAATGACAGTGTCCTTTGCCTTACAGAAGCTTTTCAGTTTCATGAGGTCCCATTTATTGATTGTTGATCTCAAGTCCTGAGCTGTTGGTGTTCTGTTCATGAAGTTGTCGCCTGTGCCAATTAGTTTGAGGGTTTCTCCCACTTTTTCTTCTAGTAGATTTAGTGTGACCGGCCTTATGTTAAGGTCTTTGAACCACTTGGACTTAAGTTTTGTACAAGGTGATAAGTATGGGTCTAACTTCATTCTTTTACAAATGGACATCCAGTTGGACCAGCACCATTTGTTGAAGATGCTGTCCTTGTTCCATTGTGCTGTTTTGGCTTCTTTGTCAAAATTTAGGTGGCCATAAGTGTGTGGGTCTATTTCTGGATCTTCAATTCGATTCCATTGATCTACTGGTCTGTTTCTAAACCAATACCATGCTGTTTTTACAACTATTGCTTTGTAGTACAGCTTGAAATCTGGGATGGTGATACCTCCAGATGTTTTTTTATTGTACAGGATTGATTTAGCTCTTCTGGGCTTTTTGTTGTTCCATATGAAATTGAGACTAGCTCTTTCCAAGTCTATAAAAAATTGTGTTGGTATTTTATAGGAATTGCATTGAATCCATATATTGCTTTTGGTAGGATGGCCATTTTTATTATGTTGATCCTACCTATCCATGAGCATGGGAGATCTTTCCATCTTCTAAAGGCCTCTTCCATTTCTTTCTTCAAGGGCTTGAAGTTCTTGTTGTACAGGTCCTTTACTTGCTTGGTTAGAGTTACCCTCAGGTATTTTATGTTGTTTGTGGCTATTGTGAAGGGGGTTGTTTCCCTTATTTCTTTCTCAGCCCATTTGTTTGTTGTATAAAGAAGGGCTTCTGATTTTTTTGAATTAATTTTGTATCCAGTCACTTTGCTGAAGGTGTTTATTAGCTGTAAGAGTTCTCTGGTGGAATTTTTGGGGTCGCTTATGTATACTATCATATCATCTGCAAATAGGGATAATTTGACTTCTTCGTTTCCGATGTTTATCCCCTTGATGTCCTTTAGTTGTCTTATTGCTCTAGCAAGAACTTCAAGTACTATATTGAAGAGACATGGTGAAAGTGGACATCCTTGTCTTGTCCCTGAGTTTAGAGGAAATGCTTCAAGTTTCTCACCATTTTTTTGATGTTGGCCACTGGCCTGCTGTATATTGCCTTTATTATTTCTAGGTACGGTCCTTGTATGCCCGTTCTCTCCAGAACTTTTAGCATGAAGGGGTGTTGGATTTTGTCAAATGCTTTTTCTGCATCTAGCGAGATTATCATGTGGTTTTTTTCTTTCATCTTGTTTATATGGTGAATGACGTTGATAGATTTTCGTATGTTGAACCATCCCTGCATCCCTGGGATGAAGCCTACTTGATCATGGTGTATGATACTTTTGATGTGTTCTTGAATTCGGTTTGCTAGTATTTTATTAAGTATTTTTGCATCTATGTTCATGAGGGAGATTGGTCTGAAGTTCTCTTTCTTTGTTGGGTCTTTGTGTGGTTTAGGAACCTAAGAATTATAGGCATAGAGGAAAGGGAAGACTCCCGACACCGTGGTCCAGGAAATATCTTCAACAAAATCATAGAAGAAAACTTCCCAAACCTAAAGAAAGAGATGCCAGTAAAAATCCTAGATGCTTACAGAACACCAAACAGATTAAATCAGAAAAGAAACTCTTCTTGCCACATAATAGTAGAAACTCCAAATGTAGAGAACAAAGAAAGGATATTAAAAGCTGTAAGAGAAAAAGGCCAAGTCACATACAATGGCAGACCCATCAGAATCACACCTGACTTCTCCTCAGAAACTTTAAAAGCTAGAAGGGCCTGAATGGATGTCCTACAAGCCCTGAGAGAACATAGGTGCCCAGCCACACTACTATACCCAGAAAAACTCTCTATCAACATAGAAGGAGAAAACAAGATATTCCATGACAAAATCAAATTCAAACAATATCTCCTCACAAACCCAGCCCTACAGAAGATCCTAGAAGGAAAATTCCAACACAGAGAAGATAACTACACCCAAGAAAACAGAGGAAATAGAAACCTCCACAGCAACTAAACAAAAGAGAAACACAAGACAGCCAGCTATACCAAAATAATGGGAAGCTGAGGTTTTATTAGCATGTTTTGTTTGAAAAGAAACTACAGCCTTTGGATAAAATCCAATGTTTTTTCTTTCACATCACAAGAAGGAGTATAAAGGGAAAAAATCCCTACAACGATTTTTTTTTAAAGGTCTGAGTTTGAGTGTGTGGTTTAATCCTTCACACAATAACATCCGGTTATACTCTGGCTCCTAGGTTGTTAAGAATAATGTTCACATGCAACAGAAGCCCCCATCTCTGCAAGGTGGCACAAGAGGAACTTGATAGGTACAGCTTTGTTCATCTTCCCTCCATCTTTTGTTCATTTCATGCTGTAGATGACAATATGATACCAGACACTGATTCAAAAGAGCCATGGAGGCTGGAGAGAGGGGTCAGCAGGTGACATGATTGCCAGACAATGTTGTGCACTTGTGGTGGCCTGATATCATACATTTATAAAGGTCTTCATTTCTTTTCATCCATTCTTCATATAAAAAACAAAGCATGCATATTATTCTATGAATAGCCTTTGAAACTGTTTTTATTTATTCCATAGATAATTGCATATTATTTATAATAGAAATGTACCATAATTTGGGGGAGTCTTTTCAGACAGTCTTATTCTTTCTTTCTTTCTTTCTTTCTTTCTTTCTTTCTTTCTTTCTTTCTTTCTTTCTTTTTTTAAGCATTTATTTATTTCATCAAGTTACATCTCAATTACACTCTCCTCCCTCCTCTGGCTCCTGGTCCCACCCTCCTACCCTCTTTCCCCTCTCCCTCCTATCTGCTTTTTTTTTTAAGTTAAGGTGTATATTTTTTCCCCCAACATCTCCCCCTTTTAGTCCAATAAAAGGCTCTTTTTCTTATAACAATAAACACACTACAAAACAATAAGAACAATTAGGCCACAATTATGAAAATTTTAAGGTATAGAATAAATAAACACCCAATGTCCACTTCATACATATTTAGTATCTGATAAAAATATTCTATTATCTATCTCGATGAGTTTAAAATTCTGTACCTAACTCAGTTTTCATCCTAATTTCTAATACCAACCTAAAGACATCTTCTTAGACCTAGAACATCCTTTTATTTCCTAAACAACTTAAAACTTAACTGTGAGACTATAACTATGTAGTCTTCAACCACATCAGAGACCTGAGAAGGATAAATATATCTGGAAAAGGAGGAAGTACAGAACAAGCAGCTTCCAGAACAAAGAAATGACAGACAACTGACTTCCTGGACAGTCCCCAATTTCTCTCTATAATGTTGGAGCATCTATCTTCAGCTCTTGGCCCAGTATCTGTGACATACATTAATTGTAAAGCAGGAATTATAAAGGACTTGGCTACCCTGTCTTGGCAGAGCTAGGCTCTAAACTTTCCTGCTTCCAAGTTTTGTCCTTTTCGGTCACCATTCTGTCTATAGTTAAAGCAAGGGATTTCTCTTGCCCAGTGAGAAGCTTGTCACTAATGCAGCCATCTCCAAGTGGAGATTCCTCGATGCTCATCATCTACTTGGAGTAAAATTGGAGGTGCTGTAGGAGCTGACATGTCTCAATATAAAAAAAAAATAAGTTAAGAAAGCATCTTTAAATGCTATATTCTACATATCTCTTGAGTTTTTTGAAGATCACCTATCTATCTCCATATATTTGAATGAGCAAATATTGGTTGTCTTTTAACAACCTAATTTCTGATTAACATAGAAAACATCTATGATACACTACACTAGTACCTAACAAAATGACAAGTTTGAATGATTATTAGTTTGCATTTCTTAATTACTCTAAACAGTTTGTGATTGTTGCTACCAAAAAGTCAAAACTTCACACTGCATTTTTAAGATTTACATAGGTACAATACTTTAATTAATTAAGAGTTAAACTTAATTTTGTATCAATATACAAAGATCTATACCAATGTAGCTAGAAACAACCCTAATTTCGAATCAATATACAAAGATATAAGAGCAGATTCAATAATCTATCCCTTTTTTATCATTCCTATGTCATGTCTATATCCCCTTTTTTTCTTTTTCAAGTCTTTCCCTTTGTACATAGGAGAGAAAGAAGGATAGAGAAAAGAAAAACAGAGAAATCCCTGGGTCTAACCTCCTAAACCTTGTTTAGCAAGATCATTTAACAACATGTAACCAATCCCCCTAAATAACAATGAACATCTATAACCCATCAAATGACCAAAAAAAAAAAAAACACCCACCCCACTTTCTGGGAATGGGGCCTTGCTCTCTTAAACTTGCTTCCTGCTGATGTGGGACATAGGAAATCTTTTTGGGGTCCCAAATAAGAATGGAAAATGGTTAAGCAAGTTAATAGTAACAGTTGTTGTCCAGTCTTTTTGTGCTCAGCAATTTAAATGTCCTGAGAAGTTTGTAGTCAGAAGCTGAACTTTGGGTGGAAAAGTTCAGGGCTTTACTTAAGTACTCGCTGGAACAGTCTGTGAGGCTGGACCATCCTTAACTAACTGTTTTGAAGTTGTTCTGGGTGTAGATTTTTGAAGAAACAGCTATTGAGGCAGTGTGTGAGGCTGGATTATCTGGGTTACTTGTCTTGTTTTCTTAGGTGTCTGGTCCATTTTCTTCAGAGATTTCAGTTGTCCAGTTGTCCTTGGATTCCTTAGATGGATGCTTTTAATCCCCTGGAAAGATAGAACAGAATCCTGTCCTTAAGCCTAACTCTGGGGTGCTACTTTTTTGGGAGGTAATATCTTTCATAGAGCAAATTGGTTTTTTTTGACAATATAAAAAGTATTATATTTGAATTGAGATTTTTTTTTTGTCCTTTCCATGTCCCTCAGTTGGCCTAAACCTCTTCTGCTGATTCCTGCTTGTTCCAGGCAGTTTGTCTCATCTGAGAGTCTTCTTTTTTATTTATTCATTTTTAAATTTATTCTTCTCCCATACAATACATCCCAACTGCAGTCTCCCTTCCCCTACTCCTCCGAAATCCCTCTCCTCCAGATCCACTGCTTTTCTGTTTTTCTTCAAAAAACAGTAGGACTCCAAGGATATTGACTGAACATGGCATAACAAGATCCAATAAGACTAGGCACAAATCCTCATATCAAGGCTGAATGAGACAACTCAGTAAGAGGAAAAGAGTACCAAGAGCAGGCAAAAGAGTCAGACACCCCCTACTGTCACTGTTAGGAGCCCTACATAAATCCCAAGCTAAACAACCACAGCATGTATGCAGAGGACCTAGCACAGACTATGCAGGCTCCATGACTGCCACTTCAGTCTCTGTGAAACCTTACAAGCCCTGTTTGGTTGATTCTGTGGACCGTGTTCTAGTTTCCTCAACCCCTCTGGCTCATACAATCCTTCTTCCCCTTATTCCTTGGGATTCTCTGTTTGGCTGTGGGTCTCTGCATCTGCTTTTCTGTTTTCCTTCAAAAGTGAGTAGGTCTCCCAGGGATATTGACCGAATATGGCATAACAAGATGCAATAAAACTAGACACAAACCCTCATATCACAGACTACTGAGAATCTTTTATCCAGTGTGGCTCTGCTGCATCTAAGAGGAATTCTTGGCATTTATTGCTTACTCTGGCAGGAAGGGGCCTAGTGAATCTGGCCAGTATAGTAAAATCTTTTGTAACTTTGGGGTTTTTTATTATAAATGTGTAGGAAATTGAGTTTTTTGTGTGGATTTCTCTCTCCTTTTTAAAAAAAATGTTTTATTTATTTATTTTATTCAAGTTACATCTCAATAGCGATCCCCTCCCTACTCCCCCAACTAGTCTCACCCTCCCACCCTCTTCCCCCTTTCACCCACCATCCACTTCCTTTTTTTTTTTAAGTTTAAGGTATATCTTTTTTCCCCTAACAGCTCCCCCTTTCAGTCCAACAAATGGCTCTTTCTCTTATAACAACAAATACAATACAAAAAACAGAAATAATTAGGCCACAATTATGTGAATTATAAGGCTTAGCATACATTCCCAATGTCCAGTCCATATGTATTTGGCAACTGACTTTAACATTCTACTATCTAACCATCTCCATGAGTTTAAAGTTCTATATCCAACTCAACTTCCATCCTAACTTGCATCACAGTTTTAAAAACATCTTTTTTTATTTTTATTTTATTTTTATTTTTTCCTTTACTTTTTTATTTCTTCAAGTTACAACTCAATCGCAGTCCCCTCCCTATTCCCCATCTAGTCCCACCCTCCCACCCTCAACCCCCCAACCTCTTCCCTTTTTGTTTTCTTTTAAGTTTAAGGTATATCTTATTTCCCCCTACAGTTTCCCCTTTCAGTCCAACAAATGACTCTTTCTCTTATAATAACAAATACAATACAGTACAACAGAGGTAATTAGGCCACAGTTATGAGGGTTATATGGCTTAACTTACATTCCCAATGACCAGTCCATATGTATTTGGTACTTGACTTTAACATTCTACTATCTAAACATCTCCATGAGTTTAAAGGTCTATATCTGACTCAACATTCATACTAACTTGCAACACAATTTTAAAAGTATCTTCTTAGATGTATAACACTCTCTTGACTCCTAAACAACTCAAAATT
>CAJQZJ010016855.1:2687453-2718682 GCA_907164525.1 Lophiomys imhausi | reverse complement strand
AAAAAAAAGAATGACCAAAACAATAGGTTAAAAGAAGAAAATTAACTTAATTCTATTGTTTTCAATCAGAGTAACCTTACTTCCTTTTCAGGTCTATTTTTAATAACTAAGCCTGCCCTACTGTGTATAGAACAATTTATTTATTTATTTTTTTAGTTTCTGCAAATAAATCTATGCTTGTAAGTGATGTAAATGGCTTTTGTTTTTTTGTTCGAGTGGGATAGTAGTATAAATCCCCTCATATTATTGGTATTATTATTATTTTACTACTAATTGGTTTAATCCATCTTCCTTAGCTAGGTGTTAAAAATTGAAAGTCAAACTCCAGTCCAGAGGAGTGGGATGGAAGGGATAGTAGAGGGTGGGAGGGTGGGAATGGGAGGGGTGGAAAGAGGACACTGTGATGGAGATGTAACCTGAAGTAATAAATAAACATAGAAAAATTGAAAGTCAAATTTTAGTTCTCCTCCTAAGCATTAAAACCCCAAAATAGGGAACTTTTGAGTTACTGAGAAATGGATATTAAAAATAATTTTTGTTTCCAAAATGTACACTTACATTCTTATTTGGATGATAAAACAAAAATGAATTTATTTTAAAATTCCCTTATTTCCTGGTAGGCTCAGGTATCTCATTTCCTCTTTCTCTGAACACATCTGCTTACTCTTGATTAATAAACTTTGTGATTTCTTGCTCTGTCTCATAAGTGCCAGTAGAGATGATGTAACTTGAGCAAGAAAGCCCCTGAAAAAGCTTAGGAAGAAGTGTTGGAAGCAGAGAAAGGACAGAACAGATCACAGACTAACATTTTCTGTGACTCCTTGAAGGAGTTTGTTGATGTTCTCGGAACCCTGGTATGTTGGAGGAAAGGAGAGAGTACACGCTGTAGATTCAGCTCTGCCTCTCAAAACTATGAAAATGTGGCTGTTTCAAACTTTCTGTGTTTTAGTTTCCACCTTTAAGAAAAGGGGCCAATAAAATCAGCTACCTCATCTCCACCCATTTCCTAACAAATGCACCAGCACTGTAATGCATGTTGAAGTTCTCTGCTAGCTAAAAGTATCCGTTTTCCTCAGTCCCACCTCTTTATCATTTCATTTCCACTTTGTTTCCTTTAAAAATTATTTCATAGACTATGAAAAGCAATGGAGACTTAACTTTTTAAGAGTTTCCTTTGGACCACCTTTAATATTTCACAACTGGAGGTTTCAGAGAGGTGATGTCCTGGAGCCCAGACCTGAGCAGTGACAGAAGCATTCTCAGGAATTTTTTCACTTCTTCAGAGAGACAGGACAAAGGACCGTTCAGCAGACTGACTCTCTGTGTCCCAGACAAAGCAGAATTGCCAGTTTCAACAAACTCCCTTCTGCCATTGAACAAAGCAATCCCTCAAGAGAAATTTTCTTTACATTATAGGATGACGCCTGCACTAAATGAGTCCCTTGTATTGAGTGTAGGTGTGTCGAAGTGGATGTTTTTGTCACTGACTCAGGGAGAAGTTGAATGTGGTGGCCGTGAAAATGTATACCATAGACCAAAAAATTCAGTCAGAATAGAGCGAGCAATCAGGTACCCCCCAACCCCCACAATTTGTATGTTGAGTGTTCACACCTCCAGTAGCTGCCCCAGACAATAACTTCGATGCATACTCTAAGGTAAGAACATTCGGGGATGTGGAGCTCCTCTGAGAGATGACTGTTCCTGGCTTGTGGACTCCCCAGTGGATGACCTTCCCAAATCTTTCTTAGGTGGGACAGCACTCTAGGACAGGGATGGTCAACTTTCAGTTTCTCTTTTAGCCAGGGTCAGCCTTCCTGGGTTGATGGTTCTCAGTATCTTTTTGATTTTACATATGCAGGCATTTCCTTCGATAAGTCACTGTATGACTAATGCAAGTTTGACTTCTGATTTTTACTGGGCCCAAAATTTTTAAACACAGAGAAGACTTTCTGTCTCTTGGATTCAATTTTTATACTTTATAAACTGGGAAACAGAAAGATGAGCTATAAGAAGAGGAGGAAACATAGTTGCATCCACATCTGCTCTGGACTGAGGAATCAAAGAAATTATACAATTAGTACAAAGTTACAAAGAATCTTCAGATCCTGGATTGGAAGTAAGTCTTCCCTAACATCAAGGTTTTGCCTTTTCTCTCTCTCCTCCATTTCTGAGTGTTTTATCATGAAGATAGAATAAGAAACTTATGTGAACACCCACTGAAAATGTAAGAAATTAGGGAAACAACACCCTTCACAATAGCCACAAATAATATAAAATACCTAGGGATAACTCTAACTAAGCAAGTGAAAGACCTGTATGATCAGAACTTAAAGTCCCTGAAGAAAGAAACTGAAGAAGATATCAGTGGATGGAAAGATCTCCCATGCTCAAGGATAATATAATTAACATAATAACAATGATCAACCTATCAAAAGCAATATACAGATTCAATGCAATTCCTATCAAAATACCAACATAATTCTTTACAGACTTTCATATGAAAAAACAAAAAATCCAGAATAGCAAAAAAAAAAAAATCCTGTCCAGTAAAAGAATTTCTAGCAGCAACATGACCCCTGATTTCAACTTGTACTACAGATCAATAATAATAATAACTGCACAATACTGGCATAGAAACAGACTGGTTAATCAATGGAATGGAATCAAAGACCCAGAAGTAAACCCATACACCCCTGATCACTTGATTTTTGATAAAAAAGCCAAAACCATACAATGGAAAAAGGAAAGTATCTTCATCAAATGGTGCTGGTCTAACTGGATGTCAACATGTAGAAGAATACAAATAGACCCATATTTATCATCCTGCACAAAATTCAGGACCAAATGGATCAAAGACCTCAACATAAAACCAGACACACTAAATAGAAGAGAAAGTGGGAAAAGCCTTGAATTCATTGGCACAGGAGATAACTTCCTGAACAAAATACCAATAGCTCAGACTCTAAGACCAGCAGTCAATAAATGGGACCTTATGAAACTGAAAAGTTTCTGTAAGGCAAAGGAAACTGTCATTAGAACAAAACAGCAGCCTACAGATTCACTAACTCCACATCCAACAGAGGGCTAATATCAAAATATATAAAGAACTCAAGAAATTAAACACCAACAAACGAAATAATCCAATAAAAATGGGGTACAGAGCTACACCAGGAATTCACAAAAGAGGAGTCCCTAATGGCAGAGAGGCACTTGAAGAAGTGCTCAACATCTTTGGTCATCAGAGAAATGCAAATTAAAATAACTCTGAGATTCCATCTCACATCCATCAGAGTGACTAAGATAAAAAACTCAAGTGATAATACATGCTGGTGAGAATGTGGAGAAAGGGAACACTTCTCCATTGCTGGTGGGGTTGCAAGTTTGTACACCCACTTTGGAAATCAATCTGGCGATATCTCAGAAAACTGGGAATAGTTCTACTTCAAGACCTAGCCATACCACTCCTGGGTATATATCCAAAAGATTCTCCACCAGACCACAGGGACATAGGCTCAACTATGTTCATAGCAGCTTTATTTGTAATAGCCAGAAATTGGAAACAACCCAGATGTCCTTCAACTGAACAATGGATTGAAAAAAAAAAAAAAAACCCTGTGGTATATTTACACAATGGAATACTACTCAGCTGTCAGAAACAAGGAAATCATGGAATTTGCAACAAATGGATGGAACTAGAAAAGCTCATCCTGAGTGACCTAATCCAGACCCTGAAAGATACACATGGTATATACTCACTTATAACTGCATATTAACCTTATAGTACAGGATAACCACTGTACAACCTAAAGACCCAAAGAAATAGGAACCTAGCATAATTATCCTATGAGAAACTCCACCCAGCAGTGGATTGAAACAGATGCTGAGACACAGTCAAACATTAGGTGGAGTTCTAGGAGTCATGTATAAGGGAGGGAGGAGGAACAGAAAGACCTGGAGGAGACAAGAACCCCACATCAAGATCAACAGAACCAACCAACCTATTCCCATAGAGTCTTACAGAGACTGAAACACTAGCCAAAACAAAAAACAAACAAACAAACAAAAAAACATACATAAACTGGAGCTTGGCCGCTTACACATATATAGATGATGGGTAACTTGGTCTCCATGCAGAACCCTTAGCAAATTGAAGGGGGTAAGTGTGGTGCCTGTCTCTGTCATGGACTCTGTTGCCTGTAAGTGGGACACCTTACCCTAGCTGCGTTGCCACATTGGACCTCTGTGCAAGAGGAAGCTCTTAGCCATCATGTGACTGATGAATTGAGGGGGCTTGATATGTGGGGTCTCACCCTCATCTGAGGAGAAAGAGGAAGGAGGAGAGGGGGAGGAAGGTGGCAAGGTGGGACCCGGTTGGGCAGGAGGGAGGAGGCTTCGATGGAGATGTAACTTGAATAAATAAATAAATTAAAATTAAAGAAAAAGAAAAAGAAAAAGAAAATGTAAGAACACTCCTTCGGAGCCAGAGATCATGGCTGTTTAGTGTAGAAAGGACCGTGATGCAATATGGAGACCAGTGGACAATGAAAATGTAGGGTGCCCCTTGTTCACATTTATCAAAAAATTCGAGATGATAATAGCAGAGGATCGAACCAAGTGTGGGGCCTCCTAAGTGCGTGACTCCTGAAGCTGGTCTCAGTAACAGCAGAATAAATGGCAAATGGCACAAGGAAAATTAAGTTGAACTTGGAAAAAATGTTTTGGGAGAATAAAATTTAAAAAATGATTATTCAGGAAATAATACAGAAATGAAATTCCCATGTCTGTGAGACCCAGTGCCATAGAAGCTACCTCTGGCTTTGCGGATATCACATATGTTATTAACACGTGACCTTTGAGCTACTGGAAACCAGAATGTTTCAGAGAAAGCAGGCAGCGAGGGGTGGGATGTGCCTATATCAGTTTTTTTGTTTTGTTTTGTTTGTTTTTTTAACCAGCTCCTGTGTTTATGGCAACATCTGGCATTCTGCGCCAAGTGCTAGCTACTGAAAACACACTTCCCTGTAATTTCCCTTGACGAGCTTTATCAAGCAATAATTGCCAATTTTCAGGCAGCTTGCTCTCAGCGCTTCTGTCTTTAAGCTTGGAGAAACACTGATTTTGGCCCAGTTGAAACCCACAAACCTGTACCCAATTTGTTTAGTCACGTGACACCACGATTCTTTGTAGGTTTCTGATCCACGTTAGTCTCTTGAAGGCTGCTTGGATGAGGGAGAGTCAGGGCACATTAAGCTGAGCTAGGGACCAACATGATTCTCCCTAAAGCTGGGGCTGTTGAGTCGGCTCAGATATCCATTTGTCTGGGAAATCCTTTGTGTGTCTTAAGTAAGGCAATTCGAGGTCCATATATACCCTCCTGCCCCCGGGTGTGGCTCCTTTCCAGGGAGCATACGGATCCTCTTAGAATGGGACGGGAAATCCATCAGAACGGCCTTCACTTCTGCTCGGCGTTGACCTCCACTTTGAGCTTTTGGCACGGTGACTAAAAGATGCTCTATCATTTCATGGCATAAAAGCTGGTGACAACTTGGAGGAAAATAGTCATGAATCTTGAAGTTATTAAGTAGTAAGGCCTTGGTTGTCTACTCTTGTGCCTCTGGGCATTCTAGCTCCTTCCTCATCTCTCACCACGTCCTCATTTGTTCTTAGTTCTAAGTGGTGTTGTAATGTTTTACACTTATTAGTTTTGTGGAGATCACTTAATCATGCAGAGGGCCCTTGTCTACCTTGTTTTTTGTGATGAACTTGCTTTTTAAATTATTTTTTATTTCTTTTCTTTTTTTTGGTATCTTTAAAAAAATTTATTTATTTACTTTACCACCCAATGGCAGCCCCCCCCCCCCCGCTCCTCTACTTCCAGTCCCATCTCTGTTGTTCCTCCCTCCCTCAGAAAAAGCTCAGAAAAAGGGAGACCTCCCATGGGTATCAACCTGCTCTGGCACATCAAGTTGAGTTAAGATCAGTCCATCCTCTCCTACCATGGCTAGGCAAGGCAGCCCAGCTAAGCAAAAGGTATTCAAAGGCAGGAAGCCAGTCATAGACGGCTCCCACTCCTGCTGTTAGGAGCCCCACATGAAGTTCAAGCTGCACAACTCTTACATATGTGTTGAGGGTGTAGGCGTGTCCCACATATATATCTCTGTTGAAGGTCTAGTCGCCGTGAGCCCCTTGGATGGAGGTTAGTTGATTCTGCATGTTTTCTTGAGGGGGTCCTTCATGGCTCCTTTAATCCTTTGTCCCTCTCTTCCATAGAATTACCAAAGCTCTGCCCAGTGTTTGGCTGTGGATCTCCACATCTGTTTCCATCAGTTGCTAGATGAAGCCTCCCAGATGATAGCCACGCCAGGTGCCTTTCTGGATGTTCTTGCCCGCCCCTCCCCTCCCAGGCCTCCTTGGGAAGACGGCCAGAGTCATAGGCCAGACAATGGATCTTAGGGGACAAAGCACAGCTCACAGTTGATGGCTGTAGCAAGAAACTCCTGTTTCTTTTATTTTTAAGCTTCTGAACATAAATCGATTGCGTGTTGAGCTGATGAACTTCTCTTTCTTTATAATACTTCTAAGAGCTAGCTGAATTGCTCAAGCCTCCAAACCTCTGGAGAAGGACTGAAAACCTGCCCTCAGATCAGTCATTAGGGTGACTGGAAAGTATATAGTAGACTGGAGTTTGGCTAAGTCTACCCTGATTTAAATATCCAATCTCAGTTTTAGACCAGATCAGACATTATACACCATCACATGTGGAAATGCAGGGAGGTTGGGGGACGACTTACAGGAGTTACTTCTGTCCTTCCACCATGTGGATCCTGGAGATCTAATTCAGCTCCTCAGGTTTGGAGGCCAGGGCCATTGTCTACTGAGCCAACTCACTGACCCTTTTCTAGTTTTTATTTCTAATGAGAAAAATATGATCATTATCAACATGGGTAATTCAGGAAGCATTCTGGGCAACAGGATGATCATGCACCCCTTGTTGAGTGAGGATCTGAAATCTGGGATCTGAGAAAAGCAGTATTCTCAGTCTTATACTGCAAGAAAGCATTTGCAAACTGTTTTCTTAAAATCCACAAATAGATATTTATTAAAAAAGTTATTCCTGAAAACATATATACAGGTATCATTATATGGAACCAACAGGTTATATTTAGGAATATACACACACACACATGCGTACATACATATGTATATGTATTTGCATGTAATAACAATTAGTAAAAAAGCAATTAATTGGAAGGATAGAATGAAGACATCTTTGAGAGGGTTTGAAAGGAGTAAAAGAGGGTGAAATGTTGTAATCAAATTATAATCTCAAACCAGGCATGGTAGTACATGTCTTTATTTTCAGCACTTGAGGGCAGAGGCAGGTAGAACTCTGTGAGTTTGAAGCCAGTCTGAGCTACAGGAGTGTGTTCTAGGATAGCTAGGGCTACATAGCAAGTCCCAGTGTAAAAAAAAAAAAACCAAAACAAAAATTATGACCACAAAAAATTAAAGAGAAACAAAACAAACCAACCAACCAAACAACAACAACAAAAAGATCCACAGCGGCCATGGCTTATTTTGGGATGATACCGAGATAAGTGAATTACTTAGACACAAATGTGTTTGGTAAAAACTGTTAAGTATAGGGTGACTAACATGAGTAGAATTTTTGTACATTCACAAACAGTCTCTTGGCTAAGTGGGGAGGTTATACTATAAACAACCATAGAGGCCACTGAGTTTGGGAGCATCTTATCCCAGTGACTATACTTGTACTCTTAAAAGCACTTTTGTAACTATCCTATGCGAATTGCAAAGCTATTTTAGAATTAGCTTAGAGTTAGAAAGTTCGGTGGTTTTATCTCTACTGCAGAAATAGGCAGGTTCTGGGATTTAAAGTGCTTTAGCATTTCTTCTAAACGCTTCTGTGATGTTATTGACAGAATCACAGCTTGAACTCAACTCTCCTAATTTTCCTTCCAGCCTGCAATTTTACCTGAGCAAGCTCCTCAGCAGGTAGCAACATTTTGGAGGTTGAAATTATCTGTGCACCATAACACACCACCTGGGAGGAAGCATGGTGAATGCGCCTTGCCACTTAACGCTGAGACAGTGTGTTGTCTCTATGAATGGAGGCCTCTCGCCTTTTTCTTTAAAAGGGCTATTTGGCCTTTATATTAGGCTCAACAGTGTCTCCAAATTCTCGTCCTTTCTGGAACCACAATAGTGACTTTAGAAACAGGATCTTTGCTAAATTAGATAGATAAGACGATGTCACACTAGAGGCTCAGGATCTAAATCAGTATTACTGCTCCCTTATGAAAAGAGATGGGATGGTGCTAGAGAGATGGCTCAGCAGCTAAGAAGTGTTTGCTGCTCAAGATTGGTCTCCAGCACCCACATCTCACAAGCACCTGTAACTCCAGATGGAGGGAATCCAATGTTTCTGCTTTCCCTGGGCACTTGAATGCACTCACATGCACACACCACCGCCCCCAAACATATAATTAAAAAATAAAATAAATCTGTTTTTTTTTTTTTTTTTTCCCAAAGAGACACAGACTCATTGAGAATGCTGTGTGAATGGAGGCAGAGATTGAATTGATGTCTCCACAAGTCATGAAACTCCATGGTTCACTGACAAACACCAACAACTGGGAACGCTTCATGGAACACATTATTCCCTAGAGGCTTTGTAAACAACCAACTTCCCTGGCACCTTAATATGCACTTTGAGTTTATGAAACTTGAGAAAACAAATCAACCCCTATTTGTTTAAGCCATCTAGTTTTTAGTACAGCAATCCCACCCCAATTGATGTAGTCATACTTTGTAACAGCACTCTCTAACAAAAATATGATGTGTTTTTGATTATGTTAGTAGATATATTACAAAGGATATAAATCTGTAATATACTTAATATTATCCAATATGAAATACCATCATTTTAATATGTAATCCATGTAAAGATAATAATACTATATTTTATAATATACTTTTTGTGTCAATTCTTTGAATCCAATGTGTATTTTACATGTGCAGTATCTCTTGAATCTTTTAGACATTTTAAGTCCTTAACCGTCACACATGACTAGTAGCTTCCATACTGGCTAATGTCACACTGGAGTTCCTTGTTGCTATGTCTTGTTGGCATACCTTCATGGCTTCAGTAAGGTCAAAAGAAAGAGTAAGAAGGAAACCTATTTTTTCCTTATAGCTATACTGCGTTGTCCTCTCTAAATGCCTATTGATTTGTGGTAAACACAATACCCTTCACATATTGATTACTTCTCTACCAAGGATCCCACTCCTACCTCCGTATAGCTTAGATAGATAAGAATGGGAAAAAAATTCCCTTTCATATTTTCACCTTGGCTTGACCAAATCTTTCTTTAGCTTTCTTGCAGGGACAAGGGATTGTGAGTCTCCTGGCTTGTGTGCTGACCTCAAATGTCCATCTACTGAAACATGTGCATAGATACACATTCCTCTTATCCTGCTTCAGAGAGTGAGGCAGCCAATACAGGTCTAGGTCTGACACTGACAGATTCTCATGTTGTTTCCAAAGAGATGCCCAAGACCAAATGTTACAAAGACAAACCATATGGGAACCCCGGCACTTGGGGCCATTAATAGGAATTTTTGAACGACTGTGATTGATGGTGCAGCTCTTACAAGTCCAAGATCAATGAAAAGGCATCCTGATCTTTTGAACTCTCTCGTTTTATCTCAGATCCCTTTCCTGTACTATGAAACCTATTTCTGTGCTGCCTGAAGGCATCTGGGCCCCTCCATTGGATTTGCTATCTACACCTTTGCTAGCCAGTCTTTCGGCAGGATAGAGGAAGGCAAGGACCGTGGAAACCAGAATTCTCACCATGGGTCTCAATGCCAAACTAGACCTTTCAAAATGAGAATTCTACAGCCTTCTCAGAAAAAGCTGGAGCCTAACTTAACCTCATTCACCTTGGTATGGGCAAGTGGAAGATAGTGTTAATGCCTTCCTGAGTTTGTTTCTGTATTTTCATTTATCAGGCACAAGAAGAGGTCCTTTCTTCCTTCCTTGACGTTGCACCAAGGTTTTGAAGGCAAACTTGATAGAGAATTTGTCTTTCTTTGAATTCTTGAGTTTCTCCTCACATCTAAAAGCTCCTCTTCTGAAAATAAATAGACTTGAATTTTGAATCAGTATAAAGATATTCATAAGCTTCCTGGTACCCACACAATGGTCTTTACATGGTCAGATGGTGGAGAGAAACACTTATGGGTTATAAATGAGGCAGCCAGGTTGAAGTGAACACTTCCATTGGGTTGGATCAAGGCAGGAAAATGTCTTTCTTGTTTTATGTGTTTCTCAGAAAGTCACACCGATGCTTTATGAAGGCAGGTCATTTAGTTAAATCAGCCTGGGATCCATGGTAATCAATTGTTTTTTTTTTCTTATCTGCCCTTTAGAACTTCATGACACAGACAAGCATGTTACATATACTAAGAAATTATAAAGAAATCCCGAATCAAGTTAAGCAGAGAATCGTGTTTCTTTGTAATACATCAAACCTTCCACAGAATGTACTCATTGGCCTATGTGAAGTCTAGGACAAAGCATGTTTCTCCCTGGGCAGTCATCGCGTCCAGCTTTTCCCTCTGTTTCAGATTGTCTTGGTGTCTGTACCTGCGGTGTTCTTACATAGCATGGTGTGTGGAGGGAGGACCATGAGCCAGTGAAGTAAGACACTAGGAAGTATCATGGGCACCATGAGCATAGCACCCTTACTCATAAAGGGCGTAGAAAGTAAAGGGCCTGGCTCATATAAAGTTAACCATGTCCCCCATGGCTGTGTAACAAGGTGACAATGGAGTGTGGACTGTCCTCAGAGGATCTCATCCACTTTGCCTGTTCTTTGGCTTGTGGACAGCTGTGGTATTTCTTTGGTGTCAGCTGTGGAGCCATGGAACTGAAAGGGGAGTTGTCAGGCTTGATGGGGATGTGATTGAGAAAAAATCAAGGGACATGTTTTCAGAGGAGTTGGCATGGGAAGTGGGCAGAAAGGATGGCGAGAGCAAGCTCCTGGGCATGTACGTCTTCGGTAGCAGCAGTGCATCTTGCATCATGTGGCAGAGGTGATCAGGGCACACGCAGAGGTAACAGCCGGCACAAGGGAGCCCAGGGTGTCCTTCAGGGTTCATGTGGGAGCACACAAGCTTAACTTCGCTTAAGGATACATAGCTGTAGAAGGTAAAGGACCTGGCAGATCTGGGTGCTTGGCAGAACAGTGTGAGCCCTTCTGAGTTCTGCCTTGGACAATTGGCAAATTTGTTTTCCCTTCTTGGTTTTGCTTTGCTTTGTTTTTTTGAAATGTGTGTGTGTGTGTGTGTGTGTGTGTGTGTGTGTGTGTGTGTGTGTGTTTAATTACTAAACTGAGTATTTCGTGGCTAACTTAATCCATTTGTTTCTGATTCTTTCACACTTATCAAAACCTTTTGTAAGCTTTGAGGTAGTCAAGCAGCCTTGAGGACCGTTTACATAAGACTTTTAAGCCTATTTACCCTGAAGCAGGAAGTAACTATTTTGCCAACAAGGCCTCTGAGCATTGCCATGAGCTCTCATGCAGGGTATCCTGCCAGCTTTACAGTCTTTGCCCCTAGCAAAGAGCTTCTGTGTTCTGGACTCAAACTTGCCAGAGTTCTCTCCAGTTGTCTGACTTTACCGATAGAACGTTTGCGGACATTCTGTCTTTGCTGTGGTGCTCCTCGTGTCTCTGGTGTTGATTGGCAGTGGTCTTTTCATCTCAGGTTCATTGGCTTCTTGGCTCCGCCCCTTGCTAAAAGCACAGTAGGATGTGGTTCAGGGCTCAGTTTTTAAACATTTCTTCCAAATCAGGTTTCTTCAAACAAGCACATTCCCTGGCGACAAGGACATGCCCATTTGATGGGCAGATGCTTCTCTGATTTCCCTCTCCCTTGTGGTGCCAGGAACCCTCTCACTTACCTTGGAATCTCCAGTGTTTGCTGCACAAAGCAAATGCTCAGAAAATTGGTATTGACTCCCTACTGGCTGAGGGGCCAGGGTGGAAAACAAGAGTCACAAGATTTTTCTTTAACCAGAATGAATTAAACTTTTTTTTTTCTAAATTCTCAGGAGATCCCTGTCTGCATATATAATAAAGCATGTCTCAGTTCTTTGAGACAAGTTTACTACTATTATACTCAGAGAAAAACTTAATGCTTCAAGGCTAAATGCAGCATGCTGGCCAGGGTCTCAGGTGATTTGATTTTGATGAGGGGTCGTGGATGGACTTGGAAAACTGCTTCCCTGTGTGAAGTGCCAACCTGTTTATATCGTCTCACAGCCACCAGTCTTGAGGCTTTATCATTGTAGTTTTGATTAAGGTAGTCAGAATTTGAGATTTTTGAGATATAAATGATTCTGATGGGAACGAGGAAAAGCCTTGAGCTAAATATAATCAGATAGAAGTTACATACCAAAGTAGCAGGCAGGGGCTTAGGCCTCTGAAGACAAATTTGATGAGAATGGTGAAGGCTTATTAAAACTCACTGGCTGCCAGACATTGTTCTCAGTGTCTATACTGGTTTATTTAATCTCAGCAACAATCACATGAGGTAAAGACTATTATTTTTCTTCATTGCCAGTGAGCAGAGCAAAGCAAAGCACAGTGGTGTGGCTTGTCTAACATTACACAGCAGAAAGAGAGCTCGAGCCAAAATGTGTAACTCTAATCCTTGTGTCCTTAATCCCTGCCTGATAGCCACTACACTTCAGCTGTGCAAAATGGAGAAGGGTATTTTGGATCTTTGGCCCTAGGTACTAGAATACTGATAAGAATGAAAATATTAATGATTTCTTCATCTAAGTCACAAGATAATTACCAGAAACATTTCAGATAAGGAGTGTAAAAACATTTGTAATAAATCCAGAGGCCTATGACACTTTTGTTTACCTGAAGAAATGCCTCATTCAGAGTTTTGGCTCAATGAGTATCTTCTGAGTAGGTGATTCCTGAAGAATGATTTACTGTAAGTCTAAAGTCACTCTTCTCCCCAGTTCATTACATTTTATTATGTTTACTTTATTTGTATGTGTGTTTTTATGTGTGTGTGGGTACATACATATCATAGCATACATGTGGAGGTCACAGGACAACTTGAGGGATCTCTCTCTCTCTTGAGTCCCAGGAACCAAACTCAGACTAGCAGGCTTGGTGGAAGCTCTTTACCAGAGGAGCGGCTTGCCCTTGCATTGTTTATGTATCCAGATCTTATCACACACTAACTCTTGAAGGCAACAGTTATAACGGACATAGTAATTGCTGCATAAATAAGCTGGATGAGTATGGCAGAAAGTCCAACAGGCAGTTCTGGGAATGTCCTTGCTGGAGCCCAGGGATTCCAGAATGGAGCTCTGCGTTCTGGTTTTACATCTCCTAAATAATTGAGAATCTCTGCCCAGAGGCTCTATATGGCAACACCTGAGAGGAGGTACTTGGATACCTAATGCGGCCAACTGGACTGACCTCATCACTCATATACTTCATCCAATTTCTGTCACGTGCCCTTTAAAAAGCCTCCAGACTAATAACTTGATGCTACCCTGTTTTATAAGATCTGTCCTGCTGTACATCTTGTGTTCATGTCCCCTTCTCCCCAAATTCCCCCATGAATCTATAATAAACCTCTTTCTAAAATAAAACCACCTAAAGATTTCCTTTCATGTACATCATTTCAAAGCCTATATTTCTGTAATTAATGAATTTCACATCAAACATGAAAATATGGACATTTCTGGATTTTTAAGTTATTAATCTTTTAAATTAGAATGTAAAACTATGGGTTTCATTATGGCATTTTAACAGTTATTCTGACTACAGAAGGACAAGATTTTTTTTAATTGAAAGTTATGTATTTACTTTATATCCTGATCTCAGCTTCCCCTCCCTCTTCTTCTCCCAATCCCTCCCTCTCACTTCACTTCCCTGCCCTTCCATTCCTCCTCCCCTCCTACTCAAAAAAGGGGAGATCTTCAGTGGATATCCATAACTTGCCATATCAAGTTGCAGTAAGAGTAGGAGCATCTTCTTCTATTGAGGCTAGACAAAGCAGCCCCATTAGGGGGAAGTGATCCAAAGGCGGACAGTGTAATCAGAGACACCCCCTGCTCCTGCTTTTAGGAGTCTCACATGAAGACCCAGCTACACAACTGTTACACATGTGCAGAGGGCCTAGGGAGAAGGAGAAGATTTTTTTTGGTTGTTGTTGTTTATTTATTACGTCAAGTTACATCTCCATCACAGTGTCCTCTTTCCACCCTTCCTGGTTCCACCCTCCCACCCTCTCCTCCCTTTCCCACCCATCCAACTCCTCCGATGTGGAGTGTCCCTACATATCAGCAGCCCCTTTCATTTCAAGATTTTTAAGATTACATCCCAAGTAATTGCACACTTTACTAAAATATTTAAATAGATATACTATTCATCTTTTCTTATTGCTGGAAATTATGCTTAAAAGGTATTTATCCTAGTGAAGGACTCTAGCTTCATGTGACTAGACACATTGGTCTCATTCAACCATTAAGAATCATTTTCTTGTTACTTTATTTTTCAAGAACAGTAGTTTTTGGTTTTACTGTATGTCTTTGGGTTATCTAGTCTCTGGTTTTGGTCACTCAAACAGTGTTGGGTATCAGTTCTATCTCAGGGAGTGGACCTTAAGTCATATCAGACATTGGGTGGTTACTACCACAAGCATTATGATACCACTGACCTAGCATATCTTGCAGGGAAGACACCACTATAGATCAAAGAGTTTGTGAGTGGTCTGGTGCTTATGTTTCTCTTTTGGTAGCATGCATATTACCTTCCTGAACCCAAAGGAAGAGGTACTGTATTTGTACCCTACATTGTGGGGGTGAAGATTCAATTTTGGCACAGACTTAGCCAGTCTACATTTTAGAATGGAGTGGGAAAGGCTTCACAAACCTTTTACTTCTAACTGGAGAGATACCGACAGTTAATGGTTTCTGGGAAAAGGAATCAGTTTTCTTTAAGGTTGTGACCTCTAGTATCTTAACCATTCTCCAGTGGATCACACTATGAATATATGTGAACTCAGTGGGAGATTAAATATATATAAGGACATAAAATTGTGAGGATGTGGGAATATGGGGGTTGATCTGAGGGGTGTTATGGGGAGGAGATAGGAGTGAATATGATAAAAGTATAATGTATGCATGTGTGAAATTCTCAAAGAGATAATAAAATATTATATAAGCAACTGCCTGAGACTTTTATTCCCAAGTGGCACCCCTGGGATCTCTCCTCACTCCCACTCAGGTCTGAGGAGCTATGCTTCCTCCTGCAGAGCTTACATTCCTGTACACCCAAGTTTCTGTCCAAAGCCAGGGACCAGGAGCCTAATGATATACCCTAGTACAAGCATGTGCAAAATTCAAGATTTGATCTGTGTGCACGCTTATGCTTAATATGGACACATCCATATTTGCAACACACAAAAATACAAGATGCTGCTGTTTAACTAAATTAGAAATTTCTGGCTGATTTGCAAAACTCAAAACAGAAATCACTTATAATTTTTCCTGTAATTGTCAGTGAAGCCTCTCCTACAATAATAACAAGAAACCTCCAAAACATACATTTTTTTAGCAAAGAAAATTAAATGCTACTAACTAGTCACTTTGAAATAGAACTTAGATGTGAGAATTCTTGAGGCACTGTATTAATGTTACTCAAACAGAAGATAACGAAACTTATGTTTCATTCATTAAATTCAGCTACCATGTACATGCAAAAGCTACTGTCAATGAAAGGTTACTAGACCAAGTTTTGTGAATTAGGTTTAATAACAGAGAGTAGCACATATAAAATTATTGTCTTCTGAATAGTAAAGATTTTGCTTTTGACAGTAATAGTTTATCCAGTTTACATTTTAAATAGACTTAGATTTAAATTTCTTTAATTCATTTTTCTTAACCCTGCCTGTCCCCAGTTTATGCATGCAGATGCATTTGGCCACTTGGGTCAAGCTGCTAGAGTTGTCATCATTCCTTGCTTTGAAGTTTTTAACCACCATTTCCCAAGAGAGTCTGCTGTAGCCTCCTGGCTAGGTTCTAGTCAAGGTATGGTAATTCATGATCCCCTGAGGCTTGGGCTATGATGTTACTGATCTCAGGAAGCAAGTGGACTGAAAACTGTTTGGTACTCAGTGATGATGACCTTGCTTCTAACCCTGATCTTATAGGACCTCATGCAGTTGAGACTTCCATGAGGAGCTGATAGCATGATGGGACATTGCAGAGCCTGCACAGAACATCACTTCACTCGCAGCACTGACTGGCTCCCAGGGCACCCTGCAGTAACTGACAAACAAGTGAACACATGATCTGACTTTCTTACCATGAAGCGCCTGTCATAGATTTTTAAGCTGTTAAGGCTGCTAAGTACAAAGGGTTTCCAAGCACATGACTGTCTTTGCAGTTCATCATCTCAAGTTCTTGCTTTCTCAAGACTAAATAAACCTTTTGAGTTATTTTTGTGTAATCCTGTTCATTAGTAAAGGCATCTGTGTCATATTCTGCTCTCTGACTCCACCATTTCCAATAACATTTTCTCTAAAATTATCTCTGGATATATATATATATATATATATATATATATATGAGCCTCTAATATATGAGACAGTATCTTAGTTAACGTTTTATTGCTGTGAAAAGACACCATGACCATGGCAACTTTTATAGAGGACAACATCTAATTGGGGCTGGCTTACAGTTTCAGAGATTTAGTCCATTATCATCATAGTGAGAAGCATGGAACATGCGAGCAGACATGGACTGGAGGATTTGAGAGGTCTACATCTTGATCTGCAGGCAGCAGAAGGAGATTGTGTACCACACTGGGTGTAGCATGAGCATATGAGACCTCAAAGCCTGCCCCCACAGTGACACACTTCCTCCAACAAGGCCACACCTCCTAATAGTGCCATTCCCTTTGGGCCAAGCATTCAAACACTTGAGTCTGTGAGGGCCATTTCTGTTCAAACCATCATAGATATGGCTATATTTGAATTCACAGTTAGATTAATATTAAAGTTCAAACTTTATCTATTCTCTTCTAAACTTTTTTCTATAGCCTTTTTTTTTTGATACAGGTAATGACTATGTGGCCCTGGCTGGTCTAGAACTTGCTATGTAAATCAAGCTATTCTTAAACTCATAGAGATATGTCTCTGCCTCCTGAGTACTGAGTACTAAAGCATGCCACTCTGAACTCTAAGTTTTTCTTAAACTTAAAAACAATTATACATTTAAAATACAAGTTAAAGTTTGTATACTTCACCTTATATTTCTAATAAGAAATTGTGATGTATATTTTGTTTTCAATTTCTTTCTATGAAAATGACTTGGAGTTGTGACTTTTGTGGCTCAACAGTTAAGTTTTTTTTTTTTTTTTGAATTTAGGTGAGTCCTTTGATGAAGGAAGCTTTGGATACCCATCACTTCTAAGGTAGTCATGGATATTTCAGTAGAAGTCAATCATTATCAGCAATATTCCATCACCATCTTCTATCATTGGACATGCACCTACCATGTATCTTTTCTGTACCAAGCATCTTATCCAAATGGTTCCTGTTTAAAAGCTGAGGGATATGAGACTTAGAAGTATTAATTTTTTCAAGGTAACATACCTGGTAAAAGGTAGACCTAGATTTGATATAATGTGTTTGATTCCTAAGATCCATGTGTGAATCCCACATACCCTGAATCTAATACATAAATATGAATTTGCACATCTCTTTCCAACTCAACCTTCAGTGAAGTCATTTTGTTACTTAGAATCACACAGATTGCACAAATTAGAATGTGTGTCACTTTTGGAAACTTGTTTCCAAGCCTCCCTGTGTTTGACTTTGATCAATGACTTCTCTGTGGGGGAAACACAGAGACTAAAGCCATGGGGGTAATGAAAAGGGAAATGACTTTCAGAAACTTTTTGAAATATAATAGTTTTGTGACTGAATGAGATAAAAAAAAAAAACCTCCCACAGGTGGAAAGCTGACTGACAAGCACTCAGTACTACTCTCAATATCCCCAAAGGCACTTTTAGTGGAGGTTGTATCAATGCTTGAAGATTCCTAACAGGGTACCTTAACATCTCCAAATTTCCTTCACACTCTTGGGTGGAAAGGGGATTCTGTGAATCTATTAAGCCAAATCTTTAGGGGCTGATTATACAGGTCGTGCATAATCCAAGCCCTCTTTCCTCCCCCATCATTACTTTATGGCCTCTTGAATGCTCATTGGCACTTTGTCCAGCTTAGGCAGGAGTGAGTGGGTGTGGAAGTCTCATCAGCTCCTCTGGCTACTGGCCAAGAGCTCTCATGCAGGTTTTGTTGGGAGGAGAAAACTAGAGACAAGGTAAGTGGACCTCTGCCATATGGAGGGTTTATTCAGTCCTGTTATTTGATGTGTGTCTTGCACCCAACACACCCTATGTCAGTGGTTCTCAACCTTTGTAATGCTGTGACCCTTTAATGTAGTTCAGATTCAGTCAATGCCCAAGTTCCCTAAATGGCAGTTAGGGTTACCTCTTTAGAGAGAGGAATACTGAGGACATGAGATAGAAATGGACAGGCAGGGGCAGGCCAAGATGGCGGCGACCTACACTGACGCATTTTGAACGCGGGGAAAAAAGAGCCATAAAAAACACAGAGTTATTGGGCACTGTGCAAAAACCGGAGGGGCTAGACCCCCCCCCCCGAACACTCACAGATCCCAAGGGACTGTTAAAAGTCCCAGGGCAAGGCTCTCCCCATCTCTCACAGACACGGAAGCCACTAAACCCGGGATTCGGGAACTCCCATTTGGAGAGGCGCCTGGTAAGATCGATCCCAACTTACAGCAGGCAGAATCAGGGTCCACTTGGCCATAGATCGCTGGCCTATTGGGCTCCCCACACATCAGGTTGAACTTATACCCACTTAAAAAACTTTGCGAGATAGTGGAAGGCTTAGCAAGGAACAAACAGGGAGCTCAGCGGGTGGTCCGCAGCTGCTACTGAAGCGGAGGGCGGGAGGTTCCGAGAGAGCGCGGGAAGCTGGGAACACAAAAGCAGGCGGGAGGGGCCGAATCCCGCACACTTACGGTAGCGCAGCTGGGGAAGAAGCACGGCTGGCAGGGACAAACCCCCGTGAGCCCACGGCAGGTCATCTGGGGAGAGAGACAGGCGTGGGCGGGGCCAGGGATCAATGCACCCACGGCTGAGCTGCTGGGACGAGAGGTCCACTCAGGCAGTTGGAGGATCCGGGGCTTGGGGTACCCACGGGATCCGTGGCGGCGCAGACAGGAAGGGAATCAGGCACAGAGTCCAGCCCTGTGGCGAGAAGCCTAGAGAGAAACCAGAAATCAGGACCATAGCTGTATCCTGAAAAATCCAGACATATTAGGTGTGGAGCCAGACCCTGTCAGCCTCCGTGACGACAAACAAAGCCCACAGAATCTGTGCCTGGGCAAACAGGCCCATACCATCAGAACCATTACAGGCTGATAACTCAGAGTGCAACATAGAGAAGTCTGAATTGGGAGCAGTGAAACAATCCTGGTCCATTACTCACAACCTGGGAATAGGCTGCACCAGCTCACAGTGCCTCAGGCGATTAAAACCACAGTGACCTTGAAATCCCCCTGTAAGCAAGGACAGATAGCCAAGTAACTCGTCCCCTGCACCAAATCATCCACTGTGGTTCCAAGCACAGAAAACAGACAGCTAAATGCATCCAATGGCGAAAGGTCAAAAAAAAAAAAAAAAAGAAATCAAGGAATTATGACTCCAACAAAGCAGAATCATCCTAGCTCATCCAATTCGGATGACCACACACCAACAGAAACACATGAAAACATTGACAATTCTGCATTATGGAAAGTGATAGAGTCCCTGCAAGAACTTAAATCTATGAAGGAATTCAAAGAAGCCACAATTCTACAAATCAAAACAAGGAACAACACCATTAAAGAGCTCCAAGCCAAGGTGACAGAGCTTGAACAGGAAAAGGAAAAAGCCATGAAAGATTTTCATACAAAAACAAGCAAGCTGGAGAAGGAAATGTACAAAACAAACAAAACCATACAAGACATGAAAATAGAAATAGAAACAATAAAGAAAACACAGTCAGAGTTAAAAGAGGAAGTGGAGAACCAAGGGAAGAGAACAGGAACTACGGATGTGAGTATCAACAATAGGATGCAAGAGATGGAAGACAGGATCTCAGGCATGGAAGATTCAGTGGAAGAAATCAGTACAACATCCAAAGAAAATGAGAAGGCTAAAAAATCTCTCACCCACAACATCCAAGAAATCAAGGACTCAATGAAAAGATGGAACTTAAGAATTATAGGTATAGAGGAAAGAGAAGACTCCCGACTCCAAGGTCCAGGAAATATCTTCAACAAAATCATAGAGGAAAACTTCCCAAATCTGAAAAAAGAGATGCCAATAAAAATCCAAGAGGCTTACAGAACACCAAACAGATTAGACCAGAAAAGAAACTCCTCTCGCCACATAATAATTGAAACCCCAAATGTACAGAACAAAGAAAGGATATTAAAAGCTGTAAGAGAAAAAGGTCAAGTCACATACAATGGCAGACCCATCAGAATTACACCTGACTTCTCCTCAGAAACGTTAAAAGCTAGAAAGGCCTGGTCAGATATACTACAAGTCCTGAGAGATCATAGGTGCCCAGCCAGACTACTTTACCCAGCAAAACTCTCTATCAACATAGATGGAGAAAACAAGATATTCCATGACAAAATCAAATTTAAACAATATCTACCCACAAACCCAGCCCTACAGAAAATCCTACAAGGAAAATCCCAACCCAGAGAAGAAAACTCCACCCAAGAAAACAAAGGGAATAGAAAACCCATCAGCAACTAAACCAAAAGAGGAACAGGACCACCGCCTATACCAAACTAATGGGAAATAACAACCCCAGGTCACTAATATCCATCAACATCAATGGACTCAACTCCCCAATAAAAAGACATAGGTTTAAAGAGTGGATCCGCAAGCAAGACCCTTACTTATGCTGTGTACAAGAGACACATCTAACTACAAAAGATAGACACTGCCTCAGAGTAAAGGGCTGGGAAAAGGTTTTCCAAGCAAATGGACCCAGGAAGCAAGCTGGAGTAGCCATCCTAATATCAAACAAAACAGACTTCCAACTGAAGTTAATGAAGAAAGACAAAGAAGGGCACTATATACTCATTAAAGGAAATATTCATCAAGAGGAAATTTCAATACTAAACATCTATGCCCCAAATACAAAGGCACCTACTTTCGTAAAAGAAACACTTCTAAAACTTAAAGCGCACGTCGATCACAACACATTAGTAGTGGGAGACTTCAACACCCCACTCACAACAAAGGACAGATCATCAAGACAGAAGACAAACAGAGAAATATTGAGTCTAACAGAGATCATGAAACAAATGGACCTAACAGATATCTACAGAACGTTTCACCCAAACACAAAGGAATACACCTTTTTCTCAGCACCCCACGGAACCTTCTCCAAAATCGACCACATAGTTGGTCACAAGGATAGCCTCAATAGATACAAGAAAATTGAAATAACACCTTGTATCTTATCAGACCACCACGGAATAAAGCTGGTCTTCAACAGTAAAAGAATCAACAGAAAGCCTACACACACATGGAAATTGAACAGGTTTTTACTGGATGACCACTGGGTCAGGGAAGAAATAAAGAAGGAAATCAAAGACTTCTTAAAATCCAATGACAATGAAGACACAACATACCCAAACCTATGGGATACATTGAAAGCTGTGCTACGATGAAAGTTCATAGAACTAAGTGCTTTCAAAAAGAAAATTGTGACAGCTCATATTAGTGAACTAACAGCTAAGCTGGGTGAATTGGAAAAAAAAGAAACAAACACTCCCAAGAAGAGCAGAAGACAGGAAATCATCAAACTTAGAGCTGAAATCAACAACTTAGAATCAAAAAGAACTATACAAAGAATCAATGAAACCAAGAGTTGGTTCTTTGAGAAAATCAACAAAATAGACAGACCCCCTAGCCAAATTAGCTAAAAGGCTAAGGGAAAGAACCCAAATCAACAAAATCAGAAATGAAAAGGGAGAAATAACAACAGACATTGAGGAGATCCAGAAAATATTCGGGCATACTTTAAAAATCTATATTCCACTATATTTGAAAACCTAAGCGAAATGGACAATTTCCTCGATAAATTCCACCTACCAAAACTAAATCAAAATCAGATTAACAGCTTAAACAGCCCAATAACACCTAAGGAAATAGAAACAGTCATTAATAATCTCCCAACCAAAAAAAAGCCCAGGGCCAGATGGCTTTAGCACGGAATTCTACCGGACCTTCAAAGAGGAACTAACACCATTACTTTTCAAACTCTTCCACCACATAGAAACAGAAAGATCACTGCCAAACTCATTCTATGAGGCCACTGTCATTCTGATTCCTAAACCACACAAAGACCCAACAAAGAAAGAGAACTTCAGACCAATCTCCCTCATGAACATAGATGCAAAAATACTTAATAAAATACTAGCAAACCGAATTCAAGAACACATCAAAAGTATCATACACCATGATCAAGTAGGCTTCATCCCTGGAATGCAGGGATGATTCAATATACAAAAGTCTATCAATGTAATTTACCATATAAACAAGATGAAAGAAAAAAAACACATGATATTCTCGCTAGATGCAGAAAAAGCATTTGACAAAATCCAACACCCCTTCATGCTAAAAGTTCTGGAGAGAATGGGCATACAAGGACCATACCTAGAAATAATAAAGGCAATATACAGCAAGCCAGTAGCCAACATCAAATTAAATGGAGAGAAGCTTGAAGCATTTCCTCTAAACTCAGGGACAAGACAAGGATGTCCACTTTCACCATATCTCTTCAATATAGTACTTGAAGTCCTGGCTAGAGCAATAAGACAACTAAAGGAGATCAAAGGGATAAAAATTGGAAATGAAGAAGTCAAATTATCCCTATTTGCAGATGATATGTTAGTATACACAAGCAACCGCAAAAACTCCACCAAAGAACTCTTACAGCTGATAAACAACTTCAGCAAGGTGGCTGGATACAAAATTAACTCAAAAAAAAAATCAGAAGCCCTTCTTTATACAACAAACAAATATACCGAGAAAGAAATAAGGGAAACAACCCCCTTCACAATAGCCACAAACAACATAAAATACCTGGGGGTAACTCTAACCAAGCATGTAAAGGACCTATTTAACAAGAACTTCAAGCCCCTGAAGAAAGAAATGGAAGAGGCCTTTAGAAGATGGAAAGATATCCCATGCTCATGGATAGGTAAGATCAACATAATAAAAATGGCTATCCTACCAAAAGCAATATATAGATTCAATGCAATTCCTATCAAAATACCAACACAATTCTATATAGACTTGGAAAAAGCTATTCTCAACTTCATATGGAACAACAAAAAGCCCAGAATAGCTAAATCAATCCTGTACAATGAAAAAACATCTGGAGGTATCACCATCCCAGATTTCAAGCTGTACTACAGAGCAACAGTAATAAAAACAGCATGGTACTGGTATAGAAACAGACCAGTGGATCAATGGAATCGAATTGAAGACCCAAACATGGATCCACACACCTATGGCCAACTAATCTTTGACAAAGAAGCCAAAAACGCACAATGGAAGAAGGACAGCATCTTCAACAAATGGTGCTGGTCCAACTGGATGTCCACTTGCAAAAGAATGAAATTAGACCCATACCTATCACCTTGTACAAAACTTAATTCCAAGTGGATCAAAGACCTTAACATAAGGCCAGCCACACTAAAGATACGAGAAGAAAAAGTAGGAGAAACCCTTGAACTCATTGGCACAGGTGACAACTTCCTGAACAGAACACCAACAGCTCAGGACCTGAGATCAATAATCAATAAATGGGACCTCATGAAACTGAAAAGCTTCTGTAAGGCAAAGGACACTATCATTTGAACAAAACGGCAACCAACAGACTGGGAGAAAATCTTCACCAACCCCACATCTGATAGAGGGCTATTATCTAAAATCTACAAAGAACTCAAGAAACTAAATGCCAAGAAACCAAATAATCCAATCAAAAAATGGGAGATGGAGCTAAATAGAGAATTCACAAAGGAGGAATCCCTAAGGGCTGAGAGACACCTGAAGAAATGTCCAACATCCTTAATCATCAGAGAAATGCAACTCAAGACGACCCTGAGATTCCACCTAACACCTGTTAGAATGGCTAAGATAAAGAGCTCAAATGATAGTGCATGCTGGCAAGGGTGTGGAAAAAGGGGAACCCTACTCCATTGCTGGTGGGAGTGCAGTCTTGTGCAACCACTATGTAGGTCTGTCTGGCGATATCTTAGAAATCTAGGAATAACCTTGCCTCAGGACCCAGCCATACCACTTCTGGGTATATACCCAAAGGACCTCTCACGGAGACATAGGGAAGTCTCCTCATCTATGTTCATAGCAGCCTTATTTGTAATAGCTAGAAATTGGAAACAATCCAGATGTCCCTCAACTGAAGAATGGATTAAAAAATTGTGGTACATCTATACAATGGAATATTACTCAGCTATCAGAAACAATGAAGTCATGCAATTTGCAACCAAATGGATGGATCTAGAGGAGCTCATCCTGAGTGAGCTAATCCAGTCTCAGAAGGATGCACATGGCATCTATTCACTTATAGTAGGATTTTAACTATATCGTACAGGATATCTGTACTACAACCAACACACCAAAAGGAACAAGGACATAATTTTTTTTTTATCTTTTTCTCTTTACTTCTTTTTTTTCTTTTTTCTTTTTCCTTTTCCCTTCTCTTTTTCCTCTCTTTTTTTTTGTTGATATTCTTTGTTTTTGTGGGTTTGTGTGTTTGTTGGTCTTTTTTTAGTATTCCCCCAGTAGCAATGAGACACCATTCACTGGCAGTACTGCCTCGTAGGCCCCCGGTGAATGAAGAGGCTCTTGGCCCTCATATGACTCCTGATCTGTGGTGAGAGAATGTTAGGCAGGGACACTCCACCCCAGAGGAACAAGACGGAAGGGTCAGGGGGTAGAGCATGGGAGGGTGGGGCTGGGAAGCGGGAAAAGAGGACAATATGATAAGGATGTAACCTGAAGCAACAAACAAATAAATTTATTAACTAAAAAAAAAAAAAAAAAAAAAAGCAGGGGGCAGAGCTGAAACACTGTGAATGGAATAGAGGATACAGCCATTCGGCCTGGTTTTGCAGACCTCCAGGTGTAGAGAAGACGTGGAGCTAAGGTAAAATACAAGAGAATTGTGGTATCGGCACATGCCTTTGACTTCAGTGGAGACGGGGTGGGGGGGGGAGTACACCCTTGGTCCCAGCTCCCAGCACACTGGAGACAGAAACGGGCAGATCCTGGAGCTCAGGGTCAGCCTGATGCAGAACAAACTCTAATTAGAGAAAGACTTCGATCCAGGAGTGGTGGAACACATCTTTGATCCCTTCAGATGGGAAACACAGGTCCCTGATCCCAATAATTAGAATTCAGAGACACACACATGGGATTTGGAGGGACCTAGGTTTGGAGGCTACTTACAAAAGGCCTTCTCGATGCAGGCAGATTGTCCTTTGGGATCTCAAAATATATACACTAGAGCTGGTTTAGCTCCAAGGTGACAGAATGATTTCTTCTTTAACCCGGATTGAAAGATAACGCTTTGTATGTTGTCAGAAGGCCAAATTTGCTTCAGGAGAAGTACTACCTAGCCCCCCCAACCCCCCCCCCCCAAAAAAAGAGGGCAATTGTCCTAGGGTTGGGATTGGGGCAGGGCTCTGTTCTTATCATTCCAGGAGAATCGAAGCGTCCATTAGGGGAGCCCGGGGACGGCTGGACAGCAGAAACCTCAGCAGAGAGCACAATCAGGCACCAAGGAGGACGAGTGACCCAGTTGATTCTGCCTGGCAGACTTCCTCAATAGCTGTGTCCATCGGGGGCCTGCAACCACCACAGCAATCCAATGTCGCTGGGACCGCTCAGCTCTACACAATACCCCGGCAGGAACCTCAGTGAAGCCTGCAAGATCACCTTCTGCCTATAAACCCCTTAGGTCATCTAAACAGCTGAGAACAGAAGGACTGAACATAAAAGGAGTGTACTAACATTTTTAATCATTTTTTCCATTTGGGTTCGGGCCCCAAACAGGTCTACTACGACCCAAATCAGCAGGAAGTCACTTTAAGAGAGCGACGTCCCATGCCCAGTGGATGGGGAAGGTGTTTCTCCGCCCTTCTTTTAGGTTATTTGAAGGATAACTGAAAATTCTGATACATGTAGGGAAAGAGACTACAAGCTGATAAATGGTCCTGTCTTAATGGGTTTTGGAGGTTAGCCCCAGGGAATTCCTACTTTTCCTTTTCTGTATCCTTCTTCCTCTCTTATGTAGGAGTGCATGGGCTTGAGAAAAATGAGATATAGACATAGCACAGGAAGGTCCAAGAAGAAGGGGCAGATTATTTAATATGCCCTTATACCTTTGTATATTGATACAAAATTAGTAGTTTATTTGGCTAAAGTGGTGTTGACCATTGTTTATTGTGCAAAAATAAGATTGTATTGGATTACATCGGTATTGATCTTTGTATATTGATACAAAATTAAGATTACAGTTGGCCACAATGGTATTGACCCTTGCATATGGACGTAATATTAAGATTATATTGGGCTACATAGGCATTGATCTTGGTATATTGATACATAATTAAGAGTATATTTAACCACAATTGAATAGATCTTTGTATATTGATACAAAATTAAAGGTAATGCTTCCTAATGGTATCATACCTAGAGATACTTAAAAATAAAATGTGAAGCTCTGACCTCTTGATACCAACCGTCTAAAATGGTCTAGGATAGTTAAAACAAATTCCTAGTCATGCAAACATGTCACTTTGTTAACTACTATGACAGTCAATCACAGATGTTCTCTAAACTACCCAGTAATCAAGTTGTTAAGAGACAAGCAACATTTGCTTATCTAAATACAAGAGATGGATACGGCATCTTCAAAAACCCCTAGAGATCTGCAGAATATGGCATTCAAAGATGTTATCTTAAATCAAGATTTTTTTTGATATCGAGACATATCAGCGCCTGACAGCACTCCCTATTCTACTCCAAGTAGAAGATAAGCATCGAAGAACCTCCACTGTAAGATGGTTGAATTAGTGGAAGCCTATCTCTTGGCATGAAAAAACCCCTTGCACCAACTGCAGACAGACTGCTGTCCAAAAAGGACAAAACTTGGTAGCAGGGAAGTCGACAGCCTAACTCTGCCAAGACAGGGTAGGTAAGTCCTTCATAATCCCTGCTCTACAACAAATGTCTGTGAGAGAAACAGGACCCAAAGGCTGAAGATTGATGCTGGAATGTATGGAGAGAAAATGGGAACTGTCCAGGCAGTCATTGGTATGTTCTTTCTTAGTTTTGGAAGCTGCAGGCCCTGCACTTCCTATATAAGCAAATATATTTATCCCTCTCAGGTCTCTGAGGGAGGTGGTTGAAGAATAGACAGCTAGAGTCTCATAGTTAAATTTTGAACTGTTTAGGAATCAAGAGGGTGTTATAGATCTAAGAAGATACTCTTAAAAGTGTGTTGCAAGATAGTATGAATGTTGAGCCACATATAGACCTTTAAACTCATGGAGTTGGTTAGATAGTAGAATGTTAAAGTCAGGGGCCAAAAATGTATAAACTGGACATTAGGAAGTTATACTGGGCCATTTAACTCTCATAAATTTGGCATATTTATATCTATTGTTTTGTATAATACTTACTGTTATAAGAGAAGGAACCATCTGTTGGACTGAAAGGGTAAACTTCTGGGGGGAAGAGGGTGGAAGAGCAGGATAGGAAGGGGGAATAGGGAGGGATTTGTTACTGAGATGTAACTTGAAGAAAAAAAAATAAAGTATTAAAAAAAAAAGAAATGGACAGGCAGTTGAGGGATAGGGTACTTGATTTATATCTATGACCATAAGTTCTTTTTTCTTTCCCTCCTCTCGACTCCCTCCCTCTTGCCTTCTTTTCCCCTTTCCCTCTCTCCCTACCTCTCCCCCTCCCTCCTTCTTCTCCTTCCCTCTCCCCTCCCTCCCTCTTCCCCCCTCTCCCACTTCCTCTCTCCCTCCTTCACCCACCTTTCTTTCTTTCTTTCTTTCTTTCTTTCTTTCTTTCTTTCTCTCTCTCTTTATTCCTTTCTCTCTCTCTTTTTACTTTTTGGCATATATCACTCAGTATATTACTTAGACTAGTCTCTAACTCAGGTACTTAAATGATTCTCCTGCTTAAATTACCCAAGTATCTGGGCTCATGGGTTTATGCTGCCATGTCTGGGTTATCATTTTGATTCCTCAAAAGTTTACTTAGAAAAGGATTGGTCCACAACATGGGAAGTATTGGAAGGTGGTGGACTCTTTCAGAGATTGACTCCAGAGACAAGTGTTTGGTATAGTAGAGTATTCCTTGTGAGAATCTAGTCTCCTCCTTAACCTCTATCTTCCTCCCTCCTTCCCTATGCACTGAGTGACTTTGTTCTGTCCTATGTTTCTACCATGGTGCACTGTTTTATGATTTCCCCAAAACAATGGAGACAATTAAGCTTCTAGTAGAACCTCTTGAGCTATGAGAAATATAAAGCTTCTCTCTACAAGTAGGTTATCTCAAGTCCTTATTACAATAAAGGAAGAATAATTAGCATAGTAGTTTAAAAAAAAAAACCAAGGGAACTTGTGAGCCTTTTTAGTCACTTAGAACATGGGGGAAAAAACCAACATCCAACCAACTAACCAACCAAACAAACAAACAAAGGAAACTAACCCCATGGACATCTATGAAGAATGAGTTCACATTTGAATCTACTGCTGCCTTGATCTCGAATATCTAAGCTCATCGTCCAACATGAGAATAACAAATTTCTATTTTTTAACCAACTGTGCATTATATGTAGTGTATGTTATTATAGTAACATATGACATATAAGGCAGATGCTTGGTTAAACCCATTCAAACGTCAGTCTCATCCAGTCTGTCACTGTCACTGATATGTAATGCAATATCTGAGTTTCCAGAGGCTTAATCACATTAACTCACAAAATTCACCATCATAGTAGTTATTTACTTCTAGGGAGTAGTATGGAGCCAAGTTTTATAGTATTGCAGTGACTGCTGTATAGGGAATACCCCACAGGGAGTTTGGAGAGGCTAATGTGATATTCTAGTTGGAAGAGGTTAGGAGGACCGGTGGACAGATTCCAGATAGTCTTTGTAGGAAAATTTTATGAGACTTGTTGATATGCTGCATGCATGTCTATGTGAGACTGGAGGTCATTGTGCCCTCCAGGTGTCTGCATAGATGGTGGCTCTATTTCTGAGATGGAAAGAGTTGGGTAAAATTAATTAAGTAGGATGGGGGAGAATTAAGAGTCCTATTCTGAGCACGTGCGTCTTTAAGATCCTGTCATCATGAACTCCTATTTATTGCATCTGCAAGTGTATTGGGAGCAGCTCTCCTGACATAAAAGGAACAAACATGAGCCTTGCTGGCTCCAGGCTAGCTGGGGTGTCCTTGGCACACAATGTGGGAGAAGTCTTGCTTCAAATACCACCACCATAGCCCATATATGCTGGCACCTTCCCCCTAGTTGCCCCGACAAGATGGTCCTACTATGGGTGGCACTTTTCATTTTCACAGCAAATGAAAAGTAAGACAAAGAGTGACCACCACTCCGTCCCCTGGTTACTTTTATAAGCTTCCTTCCCCTGGCCCCTCCCTGGATATAACTGCATTTACCAGTGTATTTCAGACTTTTCGCTGGGAATGAATAACCTGTGTACACATGTTTAGCATTTTTATAACTCAAAGTGGGTCCGTGCTCTTCTATAGTCACCACTCTCTTACAAGTCAGATGCATCTCATGGCTTGTCCAGATGGTTGTAATTTATTTGCCTGGATTCCATCAATGGCTGCTGGGGTCATGTCCATATTGACTCATAGGAAGGACTGGATGAGACAGATCCCTAGAGGTAGAACTGTTGAATCTCAGGGCATCCTTGTCAGGGAACCATCCAGTCCATAGGCCGTCTCAGCCTCTGCTTCCTCTGATACTTCATTGCACCTAGCCATCCCCACTGCACTCTCCTTGGGCCTGACATGGGACAGGCCTTCCAGAGGATCTCCAGAATAAGATCATTCACTCAAGTTTGATCTCCTATGCATTATGCACTAAATTCCAATGATGCTGTTTCGAGTACTCACAACAGAGTCTAATTATGTAAGAAATCAATGAAGCCTTTTTTTAAAGATCGTTTTGCTCTTTTTGTGATTTAGTGCAGTTGTATCGATTGCTGCCTCCTTTCTCACATTCTTAAGCATATGGAATCATTATGCCGATTCTGACCTCCCTTTAGCTGATTCTCAGTGAGGATAACGCCCTTGTACTGAGCACATATGCATCATGCCCGTTTTTAAGAGCACAATAGGAATTTATTTATTTAATCCCCACAGCAACTCTTGGAAGATACTTTTATAAGCTTCATTCACATGGAAAAACTGAGAACAAGAGTTCATTTTCCTTAGAACAGAGACAGACTCATTTTACTATACTCTGGATTGTATATATCTGCTCTGTATTAAAAGAATGTAATCATGGGGCGAGGAGATGGCACAGAAAAGTGTTTTCCAAGAAAGCATGAGGACCTGAGTTTGGGTCCCCAGCACCCACCTGAAAGCTGCACATGGCAGTTTACCTGTAATCCCAGAGCTGTGGCTGTGATGGAAACAGGTAGATCCTTGGAGCTTGCTAGCCAGCCAGTCTAGCCAGATCAGTGAGCTCCAGAGTCACCAAGAGACCCTGATTCAAAAAATAAGGTGGAGAACAACAAAAGAAGGTAGCCAGTATCAGCCTTTGGCATCCATATGCACATGTGTGTGGGCATGTACACATGATCACATCCACCAGCCATGTACATATTGTACATACACACACAGACACACACACAGGCACACACACAGACACAGACACACACAGACACACAAACACAGACACAGACACACACAGACACACACACACA